>MVJL01010303.1:0-93110 GCA_002156465.1 Macrocentrus cingulum
TTTTTTTCTCAAAAATGAATGTAATTGAGGTTTAAATTAAAAAAAAAAAAATTATTTAAATTAAGTAATAATATTTAGAGATATTTTCGAATTTTCTTCTGGATATAAATAGTAAAATTAAATATTTTATAAGACATTTTCTGAAGTATAAAACGAATATTAAGAAATATTTATGTCTTCCGTATTGTCAATAGTGGCATATTATTTATTTACAATTTTATCAATAATTTAAAGAAGAGTTATTTTCGGTAAAAGTAGAATTTGCATTTCCTATAGTAAATTAATTTTATTATTTATAGTACTGTTTCAGAATCTCCAAAAATATATTTCTTTATTAAAAATTAACAAATCATTCCAATTTCAGCACTCGAATAACAAAAAAAAAATTAAAAGTATTTTCAGACAATTTTTTATAAACAAATTATTATAGATATTGATATTAAATTTATTTAGGTTATCTTTTAACACTTTTAGATATTTTAAATCCTTCATTTTGTAAAAGATTTTCAGACACTTTATAAAAGCCTAGAGAAAATTTTTATTCAACTGCTGAGTAAAAATTATAAACAAAAAAAAATTACTTTTGCTGCAAAAACTTTCAACTATGATATTTTCACGCTGATTAAACAATTAAAAACGAATTTTCACAAGAAAAAAATCATAAAATCAATTACCAATGCCTGAACGATACAAAATTCCACTAAAACTGCTTTTTTTTTACAGGAATTGATCCAAGATAAGAGTGAAATTCGACGGATAAAGTATAGATAAATTGTGTTTCGAGAAAGTTTGTGGCAAAGTTTCGTGAATGAGGAGACATTGAGTATGGATAATCAGGATGGAAAAGTCGATAATCCAAATGAGAATTGATCTGATTGCTTGAGGCATGAGTATTAGTATATCATTTCAATGTGTAATTAAATGGATCTCAAGATTTCCCAGCAGATTCCTGATGTGCAGCGACTGACAGAGAGCCGCGCGCATATAATGGGAGAGAGATAGGTATCCGTTTGATAGGATTCCTCCTCGCAAGTCGATTCACCTGAGGAGCGGGTCTTTGAGGCGAAGCGGCACTAGCACAGTGAGAGTCTCTATCGGCTCCTTAATTGGAAGCTTCTCCATGAGAAACGCGCGCGCGGTGTTTAAAAGGCTCGGCGTTGGCATCGCAACCCCGAGTTTCCTTCCGCTGCAGAGTATAACTGCTCCCAAGTTCGTCTGTCACTGGATGAAAGGGGTGATGAGCTAACCTCGAATGCTTGATGTGTTATAGATTAGTTTCAGTGTTATCTGTCGCATCGTCTTGCGTAACCTGCTCAACTTTACGCTTCGAGACATCCTTTCGATCGGTAATACAAACGTAACGTTATAAAAATTCAGGTTATAAGCTTGAAAAAATTTTTTTTTAAGGTAAAAACTGATGTATTAATGTTTCTGAAGGTTTGGGACATTTTTTTATAGTATTTAATTTACAAATTTTTATCGGATTAATTTTTTTTGTGGGAAAATTGGGGAAAAAAAAATTTTTTTTTAGCAAAAAAATAGAATTAAAATTTTTTAAGGGTGTAAAATTTGGGTTGAATGAATTTACAAAATTTGTTTGCATGTTTTTGAAATTTTAGAACAATTTTTGTATACAATTTACATTGGTTAAATTTTTTTTAAAGGGTGAAAATCGCGAAAAAAAAAATTTTTTTTCTATAAAAAATCATATCTATAATTTTTTTTACGATCTCAAAAGTCACTTTAAAATATTTTCTGAATAATTCTGAAGTTTTAGAATACTTCTCTCTCATACAAATTGCTGATTTCCATGGGTTAAATTTTTTTCAAGCGTTAAAACCTCAAAAAAAAAAAAAAATTTCAACTCCAAAATCACAATTGAAATTTCAACCTAAAAATTATAACATTCCAATAAAATAAATTCATAAAATTTTGTCAGCTATTTTTCAAATTTTAAAACTATTCTCTCATATCATAAAAAAACAAACAAAAATCGTTTAAATTAAAATTTTCAATACAATATCTAAATTTTATTCCCATACAAAATTTTATTTTTACTTTTTACAACTTTTCTAAAAGAAATTTCACTAATTATTTTTTTTTGTCATTGCTATATTTAAAAAGAGAATATCTGAAATCTTTTATCGGAAACGAAATTCGAATTTATAATTTACAAAGTCACCATTGCATCATGTCAATGGAACAAAATTTTCTAACGCGCGCGCGTTTGTCTGTGTGTGAAAAGTTTCTTCAAGTCAAAAGGAGATTTTATTCGAGGGACAGAGAAGCGGACTGTGATTCGTTTTTGGACGAGTTTTCTGCCGGGAAGTATACACAGATATATAGGGTGATGGATCCCGCGGGGTCTCGTCTGCAGAGGTTCTCACGGGGGTGCGTAATAAGACGCGCAGAGTTTTCTTGCTCGCCTTTCGAAGCGGGATATAATGCTAGAACCAAGCGGAGCCCCTTGTCCGCTTCAGGTGGGTCGAGTTTATCCTCCAATTACGTCGTTACCGAGACTGTCGTTTAATAAGACATTCCGCGAATAACAATTCGATGGAAAAACTTGCAGAGGCGCGCGCGCGCACGACTTTCCGCATGGAAATTTAATTATGCCAGAGTTTCTCCCCTCTCTTTTGCCATGCGCTGCAAGTCTGCTGCTAATTAAAAATTGTTCAAACACAGTTGTCGGAGTTTCCATGCAACTGTAATGAAAAGCGTCTGCAACTGTAATGGAAAATGTCGGCAATGACTGAAACTGCGTATAATAGAAAGCGTCTGACCACACTGTATACTGTGCTTTCACTGTAATCGCAATTGTCTAACTTGTGGAAAATCTGTTGAAAAATATCTAAATCACTTTTAAAAACATCTATTTACAATTTAACTTTTCATCCAGGTAATTTAAATTTTTTCATTCAATTTTTTTCGATTTAATGGTTTTTTTTTTACTGTAAAAAAAATATATATATATATATTTTGTAATTATAATTTATGGTTTTAGTTTTTAAAGTCAGATAAAGCATTTAAAAATTTTTAATTTGTTGAATATTTTAAATTTTAAAAAAATTCAGAAAAATAATTATGACGAAAATTCAGAAAATGACGATTTTTAAGGGTAAACTTTGACTAGAGCGTAAATACCACTGTATACTCTTTTTCATTCTTTTCCATAGACGTATATTTACAATTAAAAAAATATTCTACAACTTTTTTTTATCATAAAACTCGAAATATTTAATGAATTCAATCGTAAAATCAACTGGATGAATATTAACATTTACTGTGCAACGGTTAGAAGTTACGATATAGAGTTTTGTTTATCTTGAAATTAATGTTAGTAAGTAAATTAATCAACAATAAATGTAAATTGAATGGTTTTGTGTGGTTTCAGCAACAAGTTGAAGCCGCAGTAAATTCTGCAATGAAGCTCTACTGTCCTCTTTATAGAAAGAAGAAATCAAATTCATGGCAGTTATAGGGGCTTTTGCGTGCATAAATCATAAATTGTGTATAGATATCATTTTTATTTTCCTCTAATATATGAGAAGAGGAAAAAAAAAGTCCAAAGCTCGCGTGCTTCATCGCAGAAACAGAGTCGACGGTGGGGAGAAAGGGCATCAGGGCACGACTTCGAGACATGCACGCGTTAGTCGTCAGCAATAGCAGGGTTGATTCGTAATAAATTCCCCTCTTAAAACTTCATAGAAGTCCTGACATAAATTAATAATAATTCCTGAAAGTTTTTTAGGGTAAAAAAAAAATTATACAGCGGATATATTTGTGACCGATGTTGATAGCATAAAAAAAACGTCACGAAAACACATGATAAATTGACGATAAAAAATTTCCAAGTCAATGGCCATGTGAAAATTCGAGAAAAAAAGTCAATTTTGCATTAAAAAAAAACATTTTTTTTTTTTGTGAAAATTAAATTTTTTTTTTTGTTAAAGTTTTTATTTTTCAAGCGGTAAAAAAAAAAAAACAGAAACTTTGGAGCGTGTGATAAGTTTTTTTTTTTTTTGCGATTAGATATGAGATTTATAAAGGGCTTTAAAAATAAGCTGGATATCTCGACTGAGGTAAGAGGATTTAAAAGATTTTCTTGCTACAGCGTGAAACATGGATTTTGACAAGTGCAAGCACCAAGAAAAATTTACATTTAAAAGTATTTACCCGCGTAAAAATGGGGATTTTTTTTTTGGGATCACGTGGGAAATCTGAGTAAGTTTTGTAGATATACGTTGAATATTAATTTTTAAGTATTAACTAGGAAATTTTCAATTCACTTGAGAAAAATTGTTCAAGTCAATGCATTGATGATGACTTGTTAGATTTCCCACGTGCATTGGAAAAACTTCAATTTTTTTTTATAGAACTATATGAAATTATGTCACATAAAAAAGGAAAAAATGTTTTTTTTTTCTCAATATTTAATGTTTTGAGATGAAAAAAAAAATTTTTTTCTATACAGAAAATGGATAAAAACTTTTCTGAATAGTGAAAAAATAATTTTTCTCAACAAAAAAAGTAGATCTTAAATAATATATAATAATTGATACATTTAAAATTTTCTTCCTTTAATTAAATCGTTAAAAAAATTTAATTTAAAAAAATCTAAAAGAGAAATTTTTTAGTTACGATTTTTTTAATGAAAATTCATGAATTTTTTTACTTTTTACAAAAAATAATTCCTAAATTTATTGCAAAATAATTATTTTCAATTTTTTTTAAATACCAAAAAAAAATAATAAATTTTTCGAAATTTTTAAAATCAATTTTTTAATTAAAATTAAAAAATTTTTTTCACTTTTAACAAAAAATAACCATTAAATTTAATGGTTAAAAAAAAAAAATAAAATTCTCGAAATTTTTCAAATTAATTGATATTAGAAAATTTCGAGATAAAATCTTTTTCAAAAATTTTTTTTTTTCCATTTGTAATTATTAAAAATTGGAGAAAAATCGCAAAAAAAGCTGCATAAAAAATTATTCTGAAAAAAATTTTTTTTTTCAATAAAAATTTCCATTCCCGATTTTTTGTGAAAATTTAATCATTTTATTACTATAATCAAAAATAGTCACTTAATCAAAAAAAATATATATATTTTTTTGTCAACTTTTTTTTCTAAGTTAAAAAAAAAATAAAAATTCGTAAAATATTTATAAAAAATTATTATTTCAAGCTTTAAAAATCGGAATAACCATAAAAAAAAAAAAAATTATTTTGTGGATAAAAATAACAAGAAAAAAAGCCTGCCATTGAAAAACGTAAAATAAAAATGCTAAAAATATTAAAAAATAAAATTCATCTCATGTAACATTAAAATCATGAATTGAAAGCAGCAAAAAAAAAACTTATAATATATCTACATCGATTTATAGCCTTATACAATCCTTGCAACCTATCATATACAAATCCATATAAACAGAGTGTGGGTGATAGAATTTCGCATTGTTCTCAGGCAAGTTAAGGCAGGAAATACATATCATCTGGTACATTTCACTTTGGACATTGCGACCCTAATTGCTATCGTGCAGGGCATGAGTGAGGGTAGATAAGTGGACGGCAATCCGTGCAAATACCGGATTTGCGTGTATGAATTTATTTCCACCTAAACAAAAGGTAATTTCAATAAAAATAAAATTTTACCATTACAGCTACCCCAATAAAAATGGAAAATCTCCGATTTTTCGTGTGAAAAAACTCAAAATTACCCGTGAATTTCGCATTATTTTTACAATTATAAATAGCAGACACGACAACGAAGAAGTAGGAATACGCAAAAGGGCGAAAAAATGCAAGGTAGCGAGTGTTTGAATGTAGCAAACATGTTTTCCCTCGTGCACACACATCTCAAGTGCATTGCAGACTCGCCCCCTCTCAGGGGAGCCGGTCTGCAAGACATTTTTACGAGTGATGCATATAGGATGCTCACAATAAAAGCGTCCTACTGCATATAAAACTCACTGGAGGACCTCCGTTCGATTTAAAGTTCAGCAAAACTGCAAATCGATTCGATCCCGTCTGCGTATGAATTTCCAGCACGTGTAAAAAAATTTTTTAATGTATTTTTTTCAATTCACGAAATTCAAAAATTTTTTTTTCCAACTGTGGAAGAAGTATTTCATGTTGTGAGAGGGTTTTTGCATTTTTTTCTTGGATGGTTTGCATCCCCTGTGAGCATCAGGTGGGACTCGAATAATTTTTTTTTATTATTCAATAAAACTGGGTTAATAGACATTCTCTACGACCATTTGCGATAAAACAAAGAGTTTACACAATTGTTTTACTTTGGCCATGGGACTACTTTCTCAGAGGAGCAAAAATATACACATGAAAAGTTTTTCACAGAGTTCATAAAGTTCTTGAGTTGGAAAGATTTTTTTTTTTCATGAAAAATTTAATCGAAAAGCGATATAAATTTTTAAAAGTGATTTTTAGAGATTTTTCAATCTATTTTTCATTCATTTAATTAATTATGATATAAAATTAATTTTAAATTTAATAAAAATTTTTTAAAAATTGCATGAAGTCACGAAAAAAATGTTTTCAACTGAAAAGTTGTGTTAGTAATACAAAAAAAAAAAATGTTTAAAAAAGTTTTTAATAACTTATTTTATGGTTTTTTGAATTGAAATAATTTTAATGTTTTAAAAAAAAATTTTAATTAAGAAAAAAAATTTGATTTCAAGTACAAAACAAGTTTTTGAGATATTAACGTTTTTTTTTTTTGTAATTTTTTTCAAAATATCTCGAAAATAAAGCGAAATATTGAAAAACTTCATTCAACATTTTTTATAGAAAATTAAATTTACTATTATTTATCTCTCATGATATTTTTCATTTTTTGGTCTATTTACTGAGTTATAATTAAAAAACTAAAAAAAAATAATGAAAAAAATATTTCCAAATGTCTGTTAAAATTTTTTACTGAAATAAATGATTTTTTTTTCTTCATTAAACACTTAAATTAAACTTAATTTAACTCGAAAAAAGGGAAAAAAATATTTCTGGCTGACGTAATATAGATTATTTCACTTAAAAAAGCAAAATGAATATGAAAAAAAAATTTTCTTTCTCTCTAAAACAATAAATATACCCTAAAAGTATTTTTTTTTTAATTCTAAACATTTCTCGGAATTAGAAAAATATATTTTATTTTTTTTTGAGTTGAAAAAAAATTTTTTTTTCGGTCATTTTATACAAAAATAGAAAGAAATGATCAATTTCCTCAATTAAAATACTAAATATTTAACAAATCTACGTCTAGACACAACTGAAAATCTTCAATTAAATCAATTTAATATAGGAAAATCAATAGTTAATCAGTCGAGATGAAATACATCCTGCTACAAAAAAAAATGTGACCGAGTATTCGTTAGACGTGTGTGCGGATTTATTGACCTGAATTGGCGTGATGGAAATACAGAGGGAAAATGTACGGAAAATTAACCTGACGAATGAATCCAACAAATAACCAATGACTGATCGACACGAATTACTAATCAGGCGGTTGATTTAACGTCAAAAAGACAGAAACCGCGATACGGATATATATACAAATTATAAATGAGCTGTTTCAAATCAAAATATCTTCGAAACTACTGAACGTAGACACTTTTGTCAAGAGATAGTTTTTGTAGAGAATTTTATTACCTACAAAAAAGGTCTCTAACGAAATTTCTTCAACTTGCATCCTTATCAAGATATTAGTAGTTATTGTTGTCAACTTGTTTCAGCCAAAATGGGTATAAAGAAAATTATCATGCTGATTTAAATTACAATATTTTGAAAACTATTAAAGATAGAGATTTTTCTCAAGATACCTTTTTTGTAGAGAATTTTATTATCTACAAAAAAGGTCCTTACACAAATTAACCTATCTCGCATCCTTATCAGGATATTGGCAAAAAAAAATTTTTTTGTTCGCCAATTTTTTTTTTTGGCTGCACACGATTGCTATCTTTTGCGATTGTGGTTGCTTCACGTACTTCAGGAAGTCGTAATACCGCGCTCTGGCAAATCGACGCTCGTATCGTCGTCGCCCGCCGTGGAATGCGTGTAAAAAATAAAGGGGCGCACAGTATTTGTGCGTAATGATGCCGAGTCACGTGATCCAGTTCCTCGAACAGCCCTCAAAGCCATTTCCGTCTGGCGATGCGGGAGGATAGCACCGCAATGGCCGCCAATGCTATTTCGAGTGTTCACCCAGTTGCTAAAACCGTTAAATTAACGTTGCAGATGAGGCGATGTGCCAATAATTATTTGCTGAATTTTTTTTTTTCCCCAATTTCTCACTGTCAAACCCGAAATTTCTTCTTTTTATTTTGTGAAAACACTTTTTTTAAGGCTATTTTTCAGTAATTTGAGAATTTTTTTTTTTTTCTAGTCTTTTAGAATGTTATAAAAAATTTTTTATTCATAGAAGCTTTTAATTTTATATTTTCACATTTAAAAATTTCGAATTTTCTTCTAAAAATGTCTTAGTTTATTTTTTTCAAACAATTTTTCAATATTTTTATGGAATTTTGGAATAAGGGGAATAAAAATTCTTATGACTATTTTAATAGAATACCGACATTTAAGTATAAAAAAAAAAATTTTTTTTTTAATTTTTTCAACACACCTCATAAAGCATGTAAAAAAAAAATAATTTAGTAATATTTTTATTTTTAACACCATGAAATAAAAAATTTAAAAAAATTTTTCATCCAAAAAAACGGATTTTTATGCTTTAACAATAATATTTTGCTTGTTTTACAAAAAAAAAAAAAAATTTGAAATATGTAAAAAATATCTAATAATATTTTTTAAAAGTTTAAAATCAGTTTTAATTACATAAATAAAGACTGCAACTCTTGCGGAAATGCTCAACCGTGAAATAAAATGTTTTAGCAGGCTTTCTAGTGTTGGCGAGAGGGGACAAGAATCAGCTAGTCCTAGGTTAATTTATCGTTCGTCGTGAGCCAACCTCTTTGCCGCCCACTAGCTCCTCCTGAGGCCAATTCCCGTTGCTTGGGCTGTAGTATCCTCGCGTCGCGGTGGATCGAGCGGCGCAAGATGGACGGCCGGGGCCCGGGACAAATTATCTCGACAGTGTGCAATGAGAGCAACTGCAAGAGAGATCTTGCCGAGGATAAAACGCAGCACCCAAATAGGACACGAGGTCTCAGCATGACGTCGGAAATAATAAAACGAATAAAAAATTCGATAGACATGCCTGCTGACCTCTTTCTCGATGTCACAGTGAAACATTGAATAAAATTTTTGCATAACGCACTATATATTCAACATAAATACTGCGATCAGAAATTTTATTCATTGATAATAACATTTTGTATTTTTCAAACCATTGAATTCACAGTTCAATAATATATAATCCTGTGAGGAGGAAATGTTGAAATAGTCGTGCAAGGATATTTTTCTCTGTGAAAAACAGGACTTTCAAACAAGTAGACACATGCGAGACATATTGAAAATGGTAATAGACTTGTATTTCATCGCTTTTATATTTTTTATTTTCTTTATTTTATATTTCGGTTGATGTGACGTGTCCTGAATTGATCTATTATGCTTGACGTTTTATCCGGGGAAAAAGTGGCTGCTGCAAAAAAAATGCAGAAAAAAGGGTATATACATTGCTATAGGTTATATACTTGCACAAGTAAAAAGCTAAAATAACCACGTCCAGACTAAAACCAATGAAATATTAAATTACAATCTCTGCGCTTTCTAGATCCAGTGTCCTTGGAGAATTTAAAAAATATTTCTCCAAACTATTAGGAGTTATAATTTATTGCTTGGGAAAAATATTAAAGTTGCAAAATTACACTAAATAATTTTTCTAAAAAAAAAAAAATCTCAGCTAATAAGTAAATGAAAAAAAAATTTTTTCTTCACTTAACCTTGAAAAAAAATTAAAATGATTTTTTTTTTATAGTTTAAGACATAAAATAAAATGTAAAATTTTTTTTTTTTCTAATTAAAAATTAGAAAAGGATTTTTTAATGGCTAAAAAAATTTTTTTTAAAAAAAAAAAAAGGAAAAAACGATAAAAAAAATGTTTAATTTGAAGAAAAAAATTTTTAATCACTTAAAATTGTAAAAATAATTTAAATAAATGCAAAATAAATTACGACATAATGAGAGCGAATGTTCAATCGCATAATTTATAACTTAAAAAAATTTTTAAGTAGAAAAATTAAAAAATAATCTGAATAACTGCCTATATGTGCACTATAATTTAGCAGATAAAAATTTTTTTTAATAACCGTAAATTAAAAATTGATTTGAATAACCGCGAGTTTTGATGCTCGAGGCGATGTTTTACAGGTAGCCAACAAGATATAGTAGTCTATGAAGAGTAAAAACGCATGCAGTAGCAGAGCACGTATTGGCTTGATGGATGAGCCAGTTCGTCGAGTGCCATTAGCACTCTCCGAGCGTCGAAACGATGAATCTCGGATGGAGCTTCGTCTGCAAAAAGGGACGTGTGATCCAGAGGGCGCTCTATAATTTTGTTTCATTTACTATCGATCGATTTCAGTGAGTCAGTAGAGTGGGGTCCCGTGTGAGGCAGAGGCGTTTTTTCTGCCTGCAAACGTCTCGGGCCTCGTTATCTCACCACACGTCGTTTTGATGGTAATAGGCCCCTGTTAGGGCGTGCATTATGACAGGTCTGAGGTTTTGGTACTTCAGCAGAAGCGTCTTTAAATTCGTGGGGGAGCTCAGTGTGTTTCATGTCCATTCATTTTTTTTTTTTCGCCTATAAAAAATCTTTTAAACAGCTTCATCATCTTGCCCTTCTGTTCACTCTCTTGAAATTTTAGTTTCTAACTGTCAAATGTGTCACGTCCCACATTAAAATGACTCCAAATATTTATTGAGCTCCGCCTCAAAGCCTATGGAATTAATTTATACTCTCTAAACATGAAACCCGTGAAAATTTATCTTTAATTTTTATCTTTGAATTTTTTTTTCTTAAGCAATGACCCTATCTCTCATGAATATTCATGCAAATAATTAGGAAACCACGGAAAAAATAGTTTGTTTTTTTTTTTTTTTATAGTTTTTTAAGCTGATTCAGCTGAAAAATTTTTATTTAAAAGACGATTATTAATTAATAAAAAGGTTTTTTTTATATAGCTTAGAATTAATTTGTAAACGTTAAATTGAGATTTTACTAAGGGGTATAATACTTGGAAATCTCGCAGTTTTCGTGTTTTTTTTTTAGTTTTTTAGTGATAACTCGGTAACTAAGTGAGATAGCGAAAAATTTTATTAAACTGAATTGATTGTATGTTTAATTATCTACAAAAAATGTTTAACAAATTTTTTTGTAACTCCCTTAATTTTTGAGATATAACTGATTCTTTGAAATTTTTTATTTTTCGAAATATCTCGAAAAAAAAACAAAAATATCGAAAAATTTTATTCTACATTTTTTGTAGAAAATAAAATTCCTTATCATTTAATTTCACAGACATTTTTCGATATTTCACGTATTTAACGAGTTATTAGGAAAAAACTGAGAAAAATTACGATTTTTTCCTATAAGAGTACCTATACTTTAACGAAAAATCTCGTTTTTATTCTATTTAATTAGTAAAATTTTTTTTTTTATGCCAATTTTAAAAAAGGGGTTCTAATAGTTTTTTTGTTATTGAAAAAAAAATTTTTTAATTGGATTTTTCTGGGGTGGAAAAATTTTTGGTATAAATTTTCAAATAAATCGAGTGTTTTGGAGTGATTATTAATATAGGGCAAAAGCATCACCCGCATGAACTATTTGCCCTGTGTTGCGAAACGATGAAGAAAATTGGCGTGTTTGTTGTCGGCCCTTATCGCCGCAACGATAAATAAATAATCCGGCATTGTATACGCCCACTGGGAACAATCGATGGTCGCGGCGTGGCCCTGACGACTGGCACATACACAGTGAGAGGTCGAGGAGACTTTTTCCTGGGTCCCTCGGGAGAGTATATAGCTGCGATAAGCCAAGCGAGTAAACAGGGTCAGAGTTATAATGAGGAGCTCTGAAAAATTCCATCCGCGCCAGTCAATCAAATGTCGAATCCAGTGTGTGTTTCGTAACTCGGTAGAAAAGTAAATGCGACATTATACCCAGTGCTAACGCAACTCTGGCGTGGCAGCTTATCCATCACGTCGTGTTAGTGCGTTCAGCGTGCATCGCTACAGCGACAAACGAGTTTTCGACCGCAGCCCTCGCTCGACCTCCCCAGGTGTTTCGTGGTTTGTTGAATGCTATCAGAGCTACCGAAAAAAAAATTTCAAATCCACTCTAAAAGCCTTTTTTTTCCCACTAAGAAAATCAGAAATTCTATTTTAATCAATTAAAAATATCTTAATTGACCTTTGAAAAATTTTTTTCTGGAAAAAAAAAAAGTTTTTCAAATGGAAAGACGGTTATAATTTTTTATCGTAAAAAAAAAAAATATTTTAGATCAAAATTTTTCCATTTAATGACGATATTAATTTTTTTTACGATTTTTTTAAGTATTTAAAAAATTTCTAAATCATGTAAAAATATTATATTCAAGTTTTTTGGAATTGGATTTTTGTTTAATTGAATAAAAAATTTTATGTTGACAATATTTAAGCACAAAATTTTTTTTTTTTTTTCGCTAAAATTTCAAAATTACGCAATAATATTAATCAAAAATCATATTAATTAATTTAAAAAAATTGAATTATATGTTTAAGTATATATTTATAAAATAATTTTCCTAAGGATTATTATTAAAAAATGTTTGTTTATGAGGTGAAAGTGAAAAAAAAAAAAAAAAACGAATTTTCAAGGAGGTTTACCGACACTACATCACAGTGTTTTGTTAATTGGACCACTGCTACGAGTATAGATTCATCAGATGAGACGAGTTACTGGAGACAGAGGAAGGCTTGTCGCTCAAATAGCATCAGAGTGTGCTCCCAGGATCCGCATTAAAGCGATCTGCCTGTGTCAACTCACTCCTCGGCCATTTCCACACGAGTGTGTCACGAGAATCCGCTTGGGCGGTGAACTCCGACAGAGCTATATGTGATGCATTCTGCGTTGCAAACCTCAACAGATGCTACAGATATTCGTGTCAATATGCGCAAAGACCGCAGATATTCTATCCAGTGTCCTGCAACCAGGTATAATCATGTCCACGCGCTCACAATCAACCGTCGAATTCGCTCACACTCAAAAACTTTCATTCATTCTGCAAGTGTTATTTGCATTTTCGGGCTTCTAAACACTCTCATAATTCATCCCTTAACTTCGGAAAAATAAAAAAAAAAAATTCAACCCCCTTAGGGGCAAATTAAAATTAAATACCCAAAAAAATCCAAGTAAAAAAATTTTTTTTTCGAGATTTTTTAAGGTTTATAAAATTTTTCAAAAGAATTAAAAAAATTTTTAATTATATTTATAGTTATTAATTTTATTTCAATTACAGATTTTTGGAAAAAAAAATTTTTTTTAATTGTAAATTTGATTTTACGAAATAATTGACGGAATTAAAAATTTTTTTTTTTTTTTTGTTTTTTACAATTTGAAAAATCATCTCAGGAATTTTTTTTTACAATAAAACTCGAAAAACAATGATAAAAATAAAAAAAATATATAAAGTGGAATATTTTGAATATTTTTTTTTTAATTGAGAAAAAATTTTTTTTTCAGTGTAAAAAAATTTATTTAATTGAAAATTAATGGGTAAATGTATTATTTAACGTGTTTTGACAATTTTGGTTGAATAAAATTGGTGAAACGATTAATCAAAGTTGTTGATGGCGGGTCAGCGACGCATCGATCGCGACTTTCATTTTCTACTGGCTAATTATTCACTCGAGTGTCCGGCGGGGTGTTGGTTTGTTTCGGTCTGCGCAAATAAAACCGGACGTCGAGTCTACTGAGCGGACATTTATACACAAATATATGCAGCAGCAGCAGTAGCATCAGTTAACGGCGCGCTCTTATTGGTCGCGTGAAGGGTGTTTGTTTTTCCATGGTAGTCAGAGAACTTCCGGTGTTACCGGGCCGATTAATTGCTATAGCCGCCAGAAACGTGTGACATCGTCGCGCACATTAAAAGTCATAATTTTTCCGACATTGTATACCGATATCTCGTTACTATTAATTGGCTGTTATGCATGCAATTGTCGGCGTGCTCAATGACTCCCACGAGTCACGTTTTTTAAAGAGAAAAAAAATCTAAATCCAAATTATAACGATATATAATTAAACTTTTTTTTATTATTAATCAATAAAAACTCTTTGAAAATTTATTATAAACAAAATCTCGTAATAAAAAAAACATAGATTTTTAATTTTTTAAAGGCAAAATTTGACTTGAAAAAAAAAAATTTTTCCATACGTAAAAATAAAATCAAAAAAACCAATTTTTTACGAATTTTTAATGCGTAAATAAATATAATTAAAAAATTCCATGAAAAATTGTATTTAAAAAAAAAAATAAAAAAAGTTTTTTTGAATAAATCTTTATCCTAAGTATTTTTTTAATAATCCGAAATATTGGATTTAATTTTTCAAAATGATTTTTGCATTAATTAATGCAAGAAAATTTTTTTTTTTTTCCCATAAAAGTCAATAAAAAAACAAATTTTTTTCTATAAATTTTTGAAAAAAATAAAAAATTTATCATATTCTTTGTTTAAATATTGAAGTTTGTAAAAATTTGTAATTAGAAAAATTTCAAAACAAAAAAAAAATTTATTCTTGAAAAATAAAAAGACAAGAAAATTCTATTTTTCTATAAAAATCGCATTTTTTTCATAAAAATTTTGAATAAAATCAAAAATTTACCACAGTCATTATTCAAATATTAAAATGTTATCTAAAAAAAAAATTTTTTTTTCAAGGATTTAATGATTAAAAAAAATTTTTTACCAACAATTTCCAGCAAAAATTTTAATTTTTCTATTTAATTCTTATATCCTGTATTATTCTAAAATTATATCAAATTCTAAACTCAATTTTAAAATATTTCAACACAAAAAAAAAAACCTTCCTATGATAAATTTTATTTTTATCAATTATAAAAATTAAAAAAAAAAAAAAAAATACCAACCAATTTTTTTAAATTACAAATTCTAGAAAATCCTTCCATAAATACATCCCTGCAATGTTGCATCTATATTTACAAAAGATATCCCTGAAAAAAAAAAAAAAAATAAAATAAAAGCATTTCCGGGATTAAAAAAATGATTATCCAGTGTGTGTGCGTTGTGGTTGCTAGCAGTTGCTGCTAAAGCTCCAAAGAGCGTGGGCGCGATGTGTACGTGCTCTCTTGTGAGTCTCGAGAAGTAGTATTTTATACGTATAGGGTTTTGCAGCCCCCTGGAGTTATGAAAAAAATCCGAGATTTAAAAAAATGCGAAAAAATATGTGCGCATATAATGCATATGCATGTATAATAATAAAGAGAAGCAAGGTGTGGGCAAGAAAAGACGTGAGTCACGTTTTAACCTGATGAAACGATCTGCAAATAATTCTCGAGTGTTCTCCACAGTTATATATTAACCGGGGGAAAAATAGTAAAAGACATTTGTTTGTAGCTTATCGCATTCAATTGGCCGTTTACAATTGTACAATGTGATTTCATCACGCGCTTTCCCATGATGCCTTCTCTCTCTCGGTCGCCGCGTATAGATCGTATGGGTGGACGCTGCGCGCAAGTATACACGCCGCGAGTGTGGCTCGCGTGTTGTGTCTTACCTCGGCCTGTCCTGAGCGCTCTTTACATGAATAATGATAATGCGGCGCGGAGTTCAGGCCCTGCCGCAAGGAACAATACCCGAGTTATGCCCCTCGCATGGATCTCCACGCGTGTGGGAGGAAATTCGAAAAATAGTTCTGATGAAAATTTTTGTCCAATATTTCACGCAGTGAAAAATGATATATTTTAAAACTATAAAAAATCGTTTTTTTTTTATCAATAAAATCAGTTTTTTTTTTAATTTTTATACTATAATGTAAAATTTGGATTAGTAATTTTCTTAGTTTTTTTTTACCGATAACTCAGCAACTACTAAAAATAATGAAATAAGTCTAAAACCAAATTTTTAAGAGTTAAATTCTCTACAAAAAATATTATAAAAATTTTTTTTGTATCTTACTTAATTTCCAAGATATCTTTAATTAAAAAAATTAGAAATTTTATTTAATTAAAAATTTAGAAAATATTTCAAAATTCTTGTGTGATACGAAAAAAAAAAATCTAAAGACTCTTTTTCGAGAAAAACTAACCCCCAACCGAGTCTCGCGAAAAAATTGATGATATCTTGAAAAATAATTGAAATACAAGATTTTTACATGAGTACTTTTTTATAGAATCTTTTTTAATCTATAAAAAAAATTCTATAACAAATTTTGATAACTCTTTTAGTTTTCGAGATAATTGCAAAAAAACAAAAATTTTCAAGTCATTAAATTAGAAAAAAAAAAAAAACATTGTTTCTTTATTTCAAAATATTTCAAAAATTACGAGATTTACGAAATTTTTATATTGAATATTTTTTATGTAAAATTAAATTTCCTATAAAAATGATTCTTTGTAAAATTTTGATATCTCAAGTATTTTTCGAAATATCAAGAAAATAAAATGTTGAAAAATTTAAGTACTATATAATAGAGTCTAGTGTTTTTTTCATCATAACTGCAACGTCACAGTGTGTATCGCCGAAAAAAAACGCGAGATAAAAATTCTCAAAACATTTTCTAAAGTCTAAGCAAGCGTTTCGACAATAGAATAAATTTTGATGGAGCGAATGAAATCAGTCACCGCGTTACGTCGCAATTTTCTGTTTTGACGGCTGTTGTATTTCTCAACGGCTCGGGAGCACCGCCAAGTGTTTAAAGGGACGTCTAAGTATAATCTGGTGTAGGAGCGTGAAACGTCAGCGCGTGATATGTCGTGTGGCGAATGAAATAAGAGGAACGTCGCGCTGATGCGCATTATTGATCATCTAGTACACTCTTAATATCTTTGCGCCTGATGGTGATTTCCGCGTGGAAACCACGCGACCATGTGAGACAACACTCGCGGGGGCCAGTTAAAACAATCCGCGAGTAAAATGCTTTGACGTATAGCCAACAATTTTAAGAACTTGTATATTATATCGACATGAGCAAAAAGCGCGTCAAGCTCGTGAGATTTGTCGCACACTTATTACCATTCTGCATAATATTGTCTCTCTCGAAATATCATTTTATAGTCGAGAATTCAAGTGCCAAAGGACGGAGAGAAATGTATATATACGTGTGTGTCCTCGTTGTTTTTTTCTCACTTTTATCTGCGAAGAATTTAAGACGAGGGTCGCTCTCGAGACTTATGCGCGTAATACTCGAAAGTGCGCGAAACTCTTGGGGAAATTAAATGTCAGGATGAGTTGCGTTGGGTTTTAAAACACACACATACATACTAAAGGGCCAAAAGATCGCTTTTAATTAACGCACCAAGTCGAATTGTGTCATTAAATTTCGCAATTTAAATCCACAGTTGAGAATTTACGTTTTTTACGGTTGATTAATGTCTTTTAAAAATATTTTACACTTTGTATATAAACTTTGGAAAAAAAAAAAAAAAAAAAAAATTCTTTACATTTATTTCATGCCACGAATTTTTGGATAAAAGAAAATTTATTCACAATTCTTCGATGAGAATTTTTTTTCATTTGGTTTTTATGGTTGAAAATAATTTTTTTTTTTTTTTTTTTTAGTATTAGACAGTTTTAGAAGTTGGTATATTAGTATAAAAAAAAGTTTTTACTGTATTTTTTCTATTCCAATGATTTTTATTTCGCAAATGATTAAAAAAAAATTTTTTCACTCAATTTTTCAATGGGGATTTTTTTCATTGAGGTATTTTTAATCGTTAAAAATTATATTTTCTGATTTGAAAATTGGAAAAAATTAATTTTCAGAATATTAAACAATTTTGGGGATATTTTTAGTATGAAAAAAATTTTTTTACGTAAAGAAATTTTTTTTTTTCATTGTTCCTATTACGTCAAATTTTTTGTTTCACCTCAAAAAAAAAATTTTTTTTTGGCTATAAAAAGGTTGAAAGAATTTTTTTTTTTCAATATTAGACAGTTTTACTGGTTGTTGTGATACGAAAAAAAATTTTTTTACATTAAAAAAAATTTTTACTACATTTTTCCTACTTCAAAAAAATTTTTTTATCCAATTTTTCAACGAGGATTTTTTCCAAATATACATCCAAGATATTTTAAATACTTAAAAATAATTTTTTCCGATTTAAAAATTAAAAAAATTATTTTTCCGAATAATACACAGTTTTAGAGGTATTTTTGGCATGAAAAAAATTTTTTTTCACGTTTAATTTGGCGTGAAATTGCGTCAAAAGTTGAAATAAAGTTAATAATTGGGCATATATAAGGGTGACCTTGAGAGGGAAATGAGGATCATAACGGTGCGCAATTTTTAAATGAGAAATTCCACGGTATTTCCTCTCTCTGATGACAAATCGTGCGCAGGGGAAATGGCGACTGCCATTTGAGTAGGCGCGCATATTTTCGTGGATTGAATCCACCTCGCGGCACGCCGGCACATGAGACTGTAATTGATGCCTCACATTTTTACGATATGACGCGGCCAAGAGAGAGAAATAATTTTTTTTACGAGTCGCACCGCGCGATACTTTATCTTCGTAATCTCGGAGCGTGTGTGCACCAGCGCCAGAGAGTAACGAGGACAGATCATCAAGTACGAATGGCCCACAACGCTCGGAGCAAGATATTCTGGCTGTTTTGTGTGATTAATGATAAACTCCCGCTGCCCCAATTGTCGAAAAATAAATGAAAACGATATATTTTAATAAATTAACTAGAAATACCATTGTATATGTCCTTGAATTTATTCTAATCTGACTTTTATCGTGGTTTTTGCAGTTAAATCCACGATTTTGATATTTTTCGATGGATTTCAATCAAATAAATCGACTGAAAAATTTTTTGGATTTTTTTTACAGGATTTTTCGAAGGATTTTTCATTCTAAAAAAATTAAACCTAAATATATCTAATGTCATACTGCTACTGCTGGTATTTTTTGAATTTTCTTGATGTTAAATATTGAAAAAAATATTATTTTTTAGTGTTTAATAATTGTTTTTTATTATTGATAATTTTGTTTTCACTTTTCTACCTTACCAGAATAGATGTGACCACAAAAAAATTTTTTTTTGCTGCAATTTTGGAGAAAATCTATTTTTAAACATTAAAAAAAAATGTTTTTTGGTCGTTAATATTGTTTTTTGTCATTGATAATTTGTTTTTCACTCATCCATCTATTTAGAATTGGTGTGAAATTGTGAAAAAAAAATTTTTTTTGCTGAAATTTAGAGAAAATTTATTTTTAACCATTAATAATTGATTTTCTGTCACATTTTAGGGGATAAATTCGATTCAACTAATTATTTTATCTAATTTGGATCTACAGTGATGATTTTCAAGACATTTCTGAAAATACGAAATTTAGTCTTGAACCTTCTTCAAGCATTTGACGTCATACTGTTACTATTTTCACTCTGTCCGATATCCAACATTTAAAAAAAAATTTTTTCAAGGTCTTAAATAATTTTTCAAATCAACATAATTTTTTTTTTTGAATACCTACTTGCGTAAAATTAATATTAGGCCTTAAAAAAATCATTTATTGCTGTAATTTTCAAGAAAATTGAATGTTTAACACCAAAAAAATTTTTTTTTTGGTCTGAAATATTTTTTTACATCACGTTCTGAGGTTTTTTCGATATATTAAGACTTTTTAAAATATTTTCACGAATAATCTGATGTATTAAATTTATAATGAAAGTGAATAAAAAATTTTTTTTAATGCATTTCGAATGACAGGTCGAATTTTTTAATAGGCTGGTACAATGTGGTGCCGGGAAATTGCTTTGCTTATGCATGCAAGGGTATGTACAAGTGCTTGATGATTTGTATAGACACGTCGCTACTATATCGTGATGGCTTTCGCACACACTAACTCGACACGACGTCGAGTAACGTAATCGCGTTTGTCTGTAATTCTAAGCCGCGAAGCCATAGCGGCATCGTGTGCGGGAGCAGTAACTGGTGTAAGCTGCCAAGGCAATCGATCACCAGACCCTTTGAAAAATATGTCATCATGACAGTAATCCGACCAACCAAACAATCAATAAAATTATTTTCTATAGATGTGTCTTCCATTCACCATAATCCACTTTGCTAACGAGTTGAGGCCACTGTCCAATTATTCATATTAGAATTTCATACAATAATTGTTACATCAACGGATTATCTCATAACTAATCCATTTAACATTGATTTATAAACAAAACTATCATTCCTTTTAATCAAAACATCTTTTAAAATCCATCAAACATTCGTGCAAAAATTTTTAACTAATCGTTTCTTTTACATCAGAATATCATCAAAACTACTGAAAATAAAAATTTTTGTCAAGATACCTTTTTTGTAGATAATTTTATCAGCTACAAAAAAGGTCTCTACCAAAATTTGTTTAACTAGTGTCCTTATCAAGATATTATCAAGTAACATGCCGTTAAGTTATTTCAACCAAAATATAGCAAATAAAAAATTATGTTGCTGCTTTAAATCAAAATATCTTTAAAACTACTGAAGATAAAAATTTTTGTCAAGATATCTTTTTTATAGATAATTTTATTAACTACAAAAAAGATCTCCAGTAAAATCCACCTAACACATGTCCTTATTAAGATATAAGCAATTAAAAAAGTTTAAACTTTTTGACAAACTCTTTTAGTTTCAAAATACACGATTTAATACATAAAAATAAATATCCCATAGATAAAAATGTCTTTTTCATAATTTTCGGTTAATTTTAAATGTGTAGATAAATCGGAAAAACATCGAGAGTGTCGTAAAAAAATTTTTAAGAGACATTTTTTTTTTCCAATTTAAAATATCAAAGAGAAAAGCATTGAGAGTATAGCGTCAATAGAGCATGACGATAAAGTAAATAATTGAAATAACAAAAAAAGGCTGGGGAATAATATCGAATGCTTTGAGCATTTCTGCTTCAGTTAATTCGCCCAATTAGTCTGAAAATACTTTTACAAATGCTTCAGTCTCTCGTTGAATTTCCATTTTTCATTCATTTTACATACACACACAAAACTATTGACAAGCTATTCCAGTTTGATGCACTTAAATAATCGCTTTCTCTATATAAATGTCACTTGACATTATCGAGGATAAAGGCTTGCACATTAATTTGATGAGCGCTAATCATGCCTCTCACCAGATCTCATTTTCCCGCGCGTTATTACTACTCCAAATTATATAGAATCAAATTGTCATTGGTGCATTGATAATAATTGGAATATAATGAACTTTGCAACCTTCTACTATCACCTGAATTATATCTGACTCAGTGACTAATAAATGAAACAATAATTAACTTATTTGTCGGATTCAATGATGCGAAAAAAAATTCGTATACATGTGAAAATTTGAATTTTTTTTGCTGGTGGAAAAAAAGTCGGTTTCATCACTTTTTTTTTTAGTGATGGAGTTTTTTTTTTCAATGCAGTTTCCGGGACTCTGCGATCGATTTATTCCAACGTCAGCTTGCCGATCGATACAATCTAATCAGCTGTTAGCCGCAACGCTTATACTTCTGTAGCAAACATTGAGGTCGTTCAATGAACTCTGAGTTGCAATTGCCAAGCTGACTCTTCGAGATTGCATCTACTTGAACTTACTTTTGGCTGCATTAACGTCACTGACGACATCTGTTCGCTTTTTTACACTCTTGAACTATAGTTGGCCCGGTTTGGTTTTTTTTTTTCTGTGTAAATTTATAAATAATACGGTATTTATTGATGGATATGTCATTTGTTTGTGTGGAAAATTGGTTTTGTTTTTTTTTTTTAAATTTGATAAATTTAATTTTTTATGGTGAGAAATTTTTTTTATTAAGGTATAATTGTAGCAATTTGTGATTATCAAGTGCCAATTAATGCATTGGTACTTAAATTGATAGAATAAAAAAGATAGTAGTCTTTGAGATGGTAAAAAAATAGTGATTGATTGCAAATTTAGCAATTTCACGTCAAATTAATGGTGAAAAAATTTTTTTTTCGTATTACAAATGCCTCAAAAACTGTCTAATATTGTTGAAAAATTTTTGTTTTTCAATTTTCAAATTAAAAAAAAAATGTTTTTAAGCGTTGAAAATAAATGAAAAAAAAAACCCTATCGGAGAATTGAGTTAAAAAATTCTTTTCTAAAAAAATTATTTAAATAGTATTCATCTGTTTGATTCATTTACGAGAAAATAATTGTTTTTTGTTTGAAAAATTTGAAAATAAATGAAAATTTAGGTTTCGAAGACGAGAAATAAAAAAAAAATTTTTTTTTTGTAGTAGTCAGTTTACAGTTTGAAATTTTGAGGTATAAAATTGAAATTCAATTTTTGAGGTATTTAAAAAAAAAAAAAACGACGATTTTAAAAATCTAGAAAATATTTTTCAGTTGAAAAATTAATTTTTTTAGTTTAAAATGACTTCTCAGGGAAATTTCTCAAAAAAATCCGTCAATTTTCCCCAAAAAAATAGTAGTTTTTTCGCTCGTCATCGAATTTCAAATTTTTCATTAACTCAAAAAAAATTCAGTTTTCGAAATTTTGTAAAAAAAAAAAAAAAAAATTTCAATTTCTTTCTAATTAAAATCAGTTTCTAAAATAATGAAAAAAAAAAAATTATATCCTTCAAAAAACAAGTAAAATTTCCAAAAAAATTCGATTTCCAGTTGCTCATAAAATTCCTGATGTTTTATTAGCTAAAAAAATTAAATTTTTAATATTTTCCAGAAAAAAAAAAATCTTTTTTCAATTTTTTTTCTAATTTAGAATGGTTTTTAGAGAAAGAAAAAAAAATCAAACCCTTGAAAAACCCCTTAAATTTCCGAAAAATTGAATTTTTACTTATACTTATCAAATTTTCGACATTTCATTATAAAAAAAATCAGCTTCTCTTATTTTCCAAAAAATAATATCATTTCTAATTTTTTTTTTTTTTTTTTTCAAATTAAAAATTGTTTATTCCAAGATAAATAATTTATATCTTTCAAAAAATCAATCAAATTTCCAAAAAAATCACATTTTTCACTCCTGATTTTTCGTATCGCTCCCTAACTTAAAAAAAATTCAGTTTCTATAATTAAAACAAAATCCAACTAATCCTTCCTCGTTATCTAAAAAAAACAAATGAATAAAATGCCTCCAATATATAAATGCACCTTTACAGTTGACCAATTAAAAAATACATTTGATTGCGTGGCCAGCTTGCATTCGACCGAATTTTAAAATACTCGCAATGCTCCGAAGTATCCGTTTGTCTCTCTACCAAGAGTGCAGCAGCGAATAAGGCGAAAGAACCAACAAAAAAAAGAAACTATACAGTACTTTAGTTACTTCTCGTCGTTGTACTCTGTCGATTGAAGCACCGAGCAGCTTCCGGCGGCCGGTATATACATGTATATGCCCGGAGAAACCTCGTTGGCGAGGAATGGGAGAAGAGCCGTTGAGGATTAACGTTAATTCGTCGACAAACGGTCGAGAGCCGGAGGAGAAAAGCGACTAAAATGCGAGAAGCATTCGAAAAGAGAATTGTCTGTATTCCCCGCGCGCGCGACTTTCCGTGATCGGATACTCAATCCTCGCTTTGTGACTCTTGAACACGGGTGTATAATGCTCACAGAGGCAACCTTTCCTATTGCACCTAGCTTAATCTCATTCTTAGTTTACTACGATTTTTTCCTTCATCCCCCCTGCCTCACGCGCTGTCAATCATAAATTTTTTTTTCAGATTTTATGTTGCGATTGGATATATAAAAATTGTAAAATTAAATTTTCATGACACAGAAAAAATTGGATATGAAATTTTTTATTTAATACTTTGGCGTATTAAATTTTTTTTTTCAATGTCCATATAGTGTACTGAAGGAAAAAGAGATTTTTAAGGTATACATAAAAATTTTTTTATGATTTTTAATATTTTTATCAAAAAAATGATTTTATCATGAAATATTATGTTTTAATGGATTATTTGGAATTTTGATGTTAAATTTTGGTTGAAAAATCATGTAAATGTATGAAAATAATTATACTTAAGATAATTAGAAATATTGGATTTTTTTTTTTTTTGCGTAGTAGAAATGGCCGTGTTGGGTCAGACACGTAAAATAGTGCGGATTAATTTTTTTTTCATGTCTCATCATGAACAATATTCTACTATGAAAAGAAAAAAAAATTTTATTTAAAGATGACTGAGTTGTAAAATACACAGAAATATTAATAATAATTTTAAAAAAATTGTTAAGCTATAATAAATAAAATAAAAAATCGCGTTACTGTGCTACGTCAATCAAAAATGGTTTTTTTTAGTGTTTTTTCTACTTGATTCAAGTTTAAAAATGAGTTTTACTATATTTAATGTAACAACAAAAATTTTTGTTTTTTGTCAATCTATTGAAAATTTCACGATTATCGTTATTTTTTTCGGTTTTTCACTGATAACTTGATAACAATACGAGATACAAAAAAATGTTAAATGAGTAAAATTATTGTGATTCAAATTGTCTACAAAAAATGTAGAACAATTTTTTTCGATAATTCACTTCGTTTTCAAGATATTTTGAAAAATAAAAATTTTTTAAAATAATTAACATCTCGAAAAAATATAAAAGATACAAAAAAATGTATTCAACATTTCTTATAGATAAAATAGTTCTTTAAAATTATTTCTAATAACATTTTTCTACATTTCGCTTATTTACCGAGTTATCGTGAAAAAACTGAAAAAAATCCCAAAAATGACGAGATTTCCATAAAAAAAAATTTTTTTTTCCTCAAAATAAAGATCAATTACAGTAGCAAAAAATTCTTAGCGATTGATAGTACACTACAAAGTAAAAAATCAAGTAGTTCTGTATTTTTAATAATATTATTCCTTTAAAAAAAAAAAAACGAAGTTTCAAGTAGAAAAATCATTCCCGACGATATTTAATGCCTTTGCTCGTGTCTGACCGAGGAGGTATATCTCGCTGTAAACAGGCTCGTGCCGTAGTTGTCTCGCTCGCTCTCTGACTCGGCGTGGAGCGCGAGAAATGAAGAAAGCCGCAGATTTACGTGAGGTGTATTTCCACAACGCGCCAATGTTCGTCGAGAGAACTGCATTCGCATTGTAGAGACTCTCGAGTGTATCGTGGCCTCGGGGTGTATATTATCTGAGAGTACCTGTGGCTGAGTCTAGAGATGCCTCGTGTCCAGAGAGAGAGAGAGAGAGGAAATCTCGAATCGCGTGCTTTCAGCACGATTGTTTTTTATTTTTTTTTGATCCGTCCCCATACGATTATGATTTCAGGAGTATTAGCCGTCTGACGTGCGTGGGGAAGCGGTGAGGTCAGAGGTCAGTTACGTGCTGGCGTCACTGTACAGGCTCTTCTTCTTGCCCGCGGCTAAACACACCTGCCCGCGCGCTGCGCGCGGACTCGTTACTCTCTTGGCCGGCGTGCAGTCGTGATATTTTCCTCTTGGCTATGCATCTCTCGTCGAGCTCTCTAACCTTCGTCTGCGCCGTCAGCTGAACGCGAATCGTCATTAAAAAAAAACTAATTCATTCCTTCAAACTGCTGGTTTAAAACTAAAAAGACTGTCGATGAAAAAAAATAGTTGACATTTTTTAAAATACATATATCTTGATGAGAATGCGAATTAGATAAATATTTGTTCAGACCTTTTTTCAAGGGAATAAAATTCTCTTTAAAAAAGGTTCTTTGAGAAAAATTTCTATTTTTAGTTGTTTTAAAGATATTTTGATATTTAACTGCAAAGTGATTTTTTTTTACAGAAATATGCTTTTTCAATTTTAGACGATAGATTTATCAAAATATCTTGATGAGGATAAGAGTAAGACAAAATTTGGTAAGGACCTTTTTTGAAGAGGATAAAATTCTCTACAAAAAAGGTCTTTTGAGAAAAATTTTTATTTTTAATTATTTTAAAGATATTTTGATTTTAAACTGCAGGATGATTTTTTATACACGATTTTTTGACTTTAAACACATGGTATACAGTTATTTATGTTTAATATACATATACAATATATTTTATTTGCACTTTTGTTATGGTTTGAATTATAAAAAATAAAAACAACAAATTTTTTATTGTAAATATTAATTTTTAATTTTTTTTCTTCTAAAATTTGAGTCGAATAAAAAATTTTTTCGAGTAAATATGACAATTCTGACTGCCAAAAAAATTTTTTCGAACGTATAGTATTATTAGTTTTTTGAAAAATCGCATAAAAAAAAGGAAATTTACAGTTAAAAATAAAAAATAAACGCTTTTTTACTCTTAAAAAAAAATATAAATAATCAAATACCATGAAAAATTGATTTTAAGATTTTTTTATCTGCTAAAAACAAAGCATAAAATTTATTGAATATTTTAAAAAAGATAAATAACCGTGAGCCTACACAAGACAAAAGTTTTTTCTTCAGTTCGCGCGCGCCCGAGAGTGTGAAATTACCGCGGGTCGCGGAAGTTTATTGCAGATAAGAAAAGTTGGCAGCTCGTAAGGAGAGTTCTGTCGTATCACACATGCCGCGATGCAATGTGCAGACAGTGTCGGACCCATATAGACAACTTGTAGAGGTGGCGTAGGCGGTTTATCCGCGTGTAGAGACGCGCGCGGCTACTCAGCTTGCCGCTCCGTACGCATTATCCTTACATTACGATCCATTTATTCGATCAGCTATATGCGCACTGCCTCTGCGAGATCGTAAAGAAGACTTTTGTCTTGCTCATGCGCGAAGGAAATCCCGTGGGCGATGCTGTAAAAGAGTGGAGCATGCGAATTTCTTTGCGTCGTTTTCGTTTTTTTTTTTTCAACGCACGCGTGTATATATTCTACCGAGCGTACTTCCTCTGGTGAAACTTCATAAAAACGCCCCTCATCGCTCGGTACACCCTCTCGCTATTCCTCTCTTCGGGCCGCATCGACGAGACAGGAATTTTTATCGCGCTACATAAATTTTCGCTCGCATGCTGCGAGCAATATCCAAGTGGCGACCGAAAAAAATCCATGACGACGAATGACAATGAAAAAAATTCGGAAAAACGATAGGATATCGTGTTAAAAAACTTTCACTCAACCCTCTCAAATAAAATCACCCTTAAAGTCCATCAGATAAATTGAAAAAAAAATTTTTTTATTATTTTAATCATTTATTTTCATTTTATTTATTTTTATTAATTTTTTTTATTGAAAATAATTTTGTTTTTAATAGTATCAAGTCTTTTGGAGGGTTGTTACTGTAATTTTTTACATGAAATTATGTTTGAAGAAAAAAATCGTCGAGAAAATGACATTTTTTAATATTGAGAATTTTTTTTTTTCCACGGAAATAGCGAAAAAAAATTTTTTTAAGAATCATTGCTTGATTTTGACCTTTTTTATTCTATAAAAAATGTTTTTTCTTTCGTTAAGTATAAGAATATCGAAAAAAAATAATATATTTTTGTGGATTTTAATGTTTTGACGTGCGTTTCAATCTGATGATAGAACTATAGGGGGTTGCAAATTATTGGGGGTGTTTTTTAGACTTTACCCTAACTAAAGGGAAATTATCATTGTGTATCAAAATATTTAACACTATATTTAATATATTTGGTCAATTATAAAAGTGAAAAACATTTTTATGATTTTTTTTTATCATATTTATTTTGATTAAATTGGATATATATCCAAGCGTGGTCTGAAAACAAAACTGTTCATCACTTGAAATATATTTATTTTCCAAA
This sequence comes from Macrocentrus cingulum, assembly GCA_002156465.1. Classification (NCBI taxonomy): domain Eukaryota; kingdom Metazoa; phylum Arthropoda; class Insecta; order Hymenoptera; family Braconidae; genus Macrocentrus; species Macrocentrus cingulum. The sequence goes on from MVJL01010303.1 coordinate 27,883, forward strand.
CCGCGTGGCATATCACATCGTCTGATGCCAAACCATAAATATAAAAACAAAAACAGCGTAAAAATCGTTTGAAGTTAAAGCGCGAAAAATTTTTTTCCCACATCCGTTTTATTCTCCAAATATCGCTCTACTATAACTCACCCTAAATTTTATTTTATAACCAACAAATATATCATAACACGAATATAAAACTCAAAAATCAAATCAACATCAATTTTTTAAGATATCCAACTAATTTTCAAAATACAAACTAAAAACTAAAAAAAAAAAAAAAAATCAATTAATTAATACAAACACATTAAATCGAAATAAAAACCTCCAAAAAAATTTAACTTCACGTCCAAAAAAAAAAAAATTTTTTCCAAACTCAAAAGTTTTTTTTCTAGTGACATATAAATTATTGCATGTTAATTAAAATACGTTTTTATTTTGTTAATCTATTTTTTAGAGCTTTTAGATAGTTGAAAAAAAAATTTTTTTTCAATTGAAATATTTTTTTTTTTTTCCAACAAATCGAGAGTGGGAGCGTGTGCAGGATTCGCCGTCTAACGAGATAAGTACATAATGCAACAGCAGCATCACCAAGCGTACATTAGATAGCGCGCGAGAGATTTGCGCGAGTCCGGGTCGTTGGTGTAGTACACTCCCACGCGCACGAAAACCACCTCGTGCGCGTCACACACAACAGAGGTAGACTTTGGAGACGAGTTAGCGGGTTGAAACGAGTGCCAAGACATTTATCACGACATGAAAATAATTGCGAAAAAATTTAGCGCGACTTTCAGCCCTCGAAAAAAAATTCAATAATTGATTAATTGCTGAATTCGACAATAAAAAAGGCCGTTAAAATTTTTTTCAAGGTCTAAAAATCAATTTAAACCTACGGCGTCACCTTCAAACGGGCTCTGTTAGTAATTTTGGGCCTTTGTAATTTTTTTTTTTGGGGTTGCTGTGTGTCTCAGAGTCGACTAATGGCGCGCGCGTCCTATAATGTCTTTGATTTGACTCGCTGTCTGATGGGTCACTGAATTATCGACACTTTGACCGACGCCTCCGACGGTTAATGGAGATCTTTGATGTCTGAATTATTGAAGAAAAAATAAAAAAAGAAAATTTATTGGCAATATGATAAAATGGAAATTTATCGTAAGGAAAAAAAATTCTTTATAGCAAAAAAAAAAAATTATTTCCTGCTTGAATTATTGGAAATAAATTTTTTTTATTGTTTAAATTGATAGTAAAAGTGTGTTTTTTTAATATTAAATAGTTAAAAAAATTTTTTTAGTGTTAATAAATGTGAAAATTAATTTTTTTTCTTCTCGTTTTTTGACAAAAATGTGAAAATTATAGAAAAAAATGATTTTTTTCTATCTTTTTCGACCGGGATAAATTTTTTTATTGAAAAAAGTCTTTGATTTTAGTTGAATTTTAATGTAGATTTAGTTCCTTGAAGGTAAATTTTAATTAAATAATTTTTTTTTACAATAATTAAAATGTATGTTAAATTGATTGAACGTTTTACGTGGTAGATTTTTTTGTTATTTAGTGTGGAATATTGACGTATAATAGTTGTACAAATGGTTCATTAGAAACTTTATTGAGTTGACAGGCTTTTGGTATATGGAACACCTGGTGCTCTGCAGTTGCATCTAATGCTTTCGCTATCCACGTTTACTCCCAACAAGAGCGACAGTTATCCGAGCTATAATCCGTCGTTTGAAATGGCTCTTACACAAGATGCATATGCCCATGTGACTCAACGTCATCTTACAACATTGCTCGTGATAGGAAACCTATGTTTTTTATCGTCCCACGTTTGTATCAACAATTTTAAACGAAATTCTCAACAAAATTAATACTGAAAAAAATTTTTATCATCATAAAACATTAAAAAAACATTTTTAAAATCAATTTAACTTAAAAAAATGGTTTTTTTTTTTTTCAATAAATGTTGTGTAAAAAAACTATTTTTTCATTAATTAAATCAAAAAACAATTTTTTTCATAGAAAAAATCAATTTAAATTCAAAAATAAAATAATTTAAGCGCCAAAAACGAATTTTAGTTTGATAGAAGGTTGAAAAAATTGATTTTTTTCCCCGGGGAATTTGAAAATAAAAATTTCTAGCAAGGGATAAAATGCATAAAAACCCTTTGATTGACAGACTATCACGGTTCTACGAGCAAACTAAATGATTTTTCCTATACGCATCCACGTAATTTTTTTTTTCTCATGTATAAACCCTTTTTTTAATTGTACCGTGAATATATACAAGAGTCACAATTTTTATACACGTCAAAGCACATGATTTATCGTTAGCCAGTAAAATTAATTCCGTAAAAATATAAATAAATAGATAAAAAAATAAAAGACAAATTTTTTACAGGGTAGTTCTGAGAGGGTTGCTTCGACTAAGGCGTAATTTCGACGCCTCTAATTTCACTAGGGTCCAATGAATTATACTGTATTCTCACTCGCTGGAGACTCGTATTTTATACTAGCAACGTAAATTCGAATTTTCCCTCGAGTTTTCCCTCGATATATTTTTTTTCCTGTCGACAAATATACACATCCGGTATATCGCTGGATGATGGAATTAATCTGTTCATGTGTTTCGGGATTTTTAGATTTTTTTTCGAGTGAAAAAAAAATTCGAGTGAAAAGCCGCTGGGAAATATAATAAATTGTTGGGTTTTTCGCACGCGCAAGCATGCACGCGCGCGCGACACGGTGATTTTTGGTGTGTACGGGGCATTACACGCCGATTGACGACAGCACACTAATAACGGGCTTGCGAGTAAACACGTCAAAGCGACACGAATGCGCACCGTCGAGTGGAAACGCGCTTTTTCGAATCAGCCAAACGCATCCGCGCTCTTTTGGTATTAATATTTTTTTACGAGGGTTGGTCTACCTCCCCCCTCGCCCCTACAACTCTTTTGACTATTCATTTGATGGTCGTTATATTAAAAACCTCACGAATTAACGCATTCCCATCGTTTTCGACTCGATTGATCACTTTTATACGCAAACGGTGAAAAAATTGGATTTTATATTTTATATCATCTTAAAATAATTTTTTTTTTATTTTAAAAATTAAAAAAAGTTAGTTGAAATTGGAAAAAAAAATTTAAATCATATTAAAGTAAATTTTTCAAGGGTTAATCCTTTGGATATTTTATTTTTGTGATTTTTTTTTTTCAGTTTTTTAACAATAACTCGATAAATAATCAAAATATCAAATAATATTATTAAAGTTAAATAATTGAGAATTAAATTTTCTACAAAAAACTTGAAATCAAATTTTTTGTATCTCTTTTAGTTTTTGAGAAATTTTGAAAATTGAATTTTTAAAAATTCATATTTTTCGAAATATCTCGAAAACTACTTAAAATATTGAAAAAATTTATTCTATATTTTTTGTAGTAAATTTAATTCCCTATTGTTTTACTTCTATGACATTTTTCATTATCTCGCTGATTTACCGAGTTATCGTAAAATGAATGAAAATTGAAATTTTTTTAAGTTACGTTTATATGTCAATATCTCGATCATTTGGATAATAAACAATGAAATAAAGAAAGAAAGCATTTCCGTGGCGACCACCCGGGATCGCGATTTTTCTCGAGTGACTCGGTGCACACAAGAGGGTCCCTTCGCGATCGCATGCAAGCGCACACGTAAGAAAGCCTCGAGAGTAGCGCCGGACAGTTATAATTTGCAAAAATGGCCCGTCAATCGCGATAAGCACTGAGCTCGATGTTTGCCAATTAGCGAACGAAGCCCTGTAGTTACGGTGCACGACGGGTGTCGGCTAATGGTAAAGCCACGTCTCGTTTCTTCGGACACGACCCAAGTGCATTCGGCACACTGCTCGCGACTCTGTCGTGAGTGCAACCTCGCCCTTTGCACTTATTAACTCTCTCCCAATTCCAATCAACGCCCCCACACCCTTAATTCCTCTTTATCTCACGCATATATCCGTAAAAAAAATTTTTTTCACCCTCAAAAATCACAATTTCAGTTGAAAAAAAATTTCAACTTCAATTAAAACCCAATTTTAAATCAATCCTAAACAAAAAAAGTATTAAAATAAAATTTTTAATAAAAAAAAATTCAAATTTTCAATTTAATTTACAAATTAAATTTTTTTAAATCAATCAAGTGCAAAAAAAAAAAATTCGATTGATAATTAAATAAGGCAATTAAATTCGATTTTTCACGGTGAAAAATTTTTTTATGAATGAAATAATGTTTTTTTTTTCAGGTTTTTTAAGATGTAAAAAATTATGAAGTATTTATGGATGGTATTAATGTAAAGAGAAATTCACTTGGGATTTTTTCTATAAAAATATTTTTAGCTCACTGTGAATGAAGCATTGAAGAAGAGCGCATACTGAAAGTGGGTAAAGTGCCTGCGGCATCTGCACTTACCTGAAACAAATTGAAAAAAATATATACATTAGTCTTGCATAAACATATACAACATTTAAATAGAATATTTCACTATATATACACTGTAACTCGTGAATTTTATTCAAGTTGTACTATATATATTAGTTGCCATTCATCCTTTCTCTCGTGGAATATTTAAATAATATTTTACTGCTGCATGTAAACTCTGGCAATTTATAAATACTCTAGAAACGATTTAAAAAAACACGAATATTGCATTATTTCTCAACATTTTTCCCGTTATTTCTAATAAAAAATCAACTATTAACTTATTTTTTTAAGACAAATATTTTTTTTTACAATTTTTTAGTTACTTTTTAAATCATTTAAATTTTTTAATCAATACAAAAATTTAATAAGTTGGAAATTTATCAATTTTTCGGGCATTTTTAACCTCCGAAAAAAAAAAATTTTTTTTAACTTTAAAAAATAATTTTTAAATTTTAATTCATGATGAAAATTGATTTTCACTACATATAAACGTCAAAATTTAAGTCTAAACATTTTTTAAAATTTATATCTTAATGAGTATATTGAAAAAAAAAATTTTTTTTCAATTGTTAAATTCGAGAAAAAATATTGTTTTTTTCCTAAATTTCAAAAGGTGCAAGTGAATTTTTTTTTATATGACTTGACACGATAAAATAATGGCAACCTGTTTCTCAGAAAATTCTGCCTCGATCATAAACGTGAGTTTATTTATTTTATTTCATGCAATTACAAAGCGATCACTGTGTGCTCTCTCTGTACGCCGGCAATTGGTAAAAATTCCACGCAGGTGAAACGCGTTTGCGTAGTACTGGCACGTAATTTAGCTCGACATTTATAGATTCGTGAGCTAGTATTTATACGTGACACCATACTCTGTCGACGCGACTTGTCCCACACATATGCGACCAAATATGCTATACTATAGTTGCCGCATGTGACGAAGGCACATAAAGCAACATCAACCCTCCGTCGTCGTGCGCAATTACTTCTACGCGGCCTACTCCACGGAAAGAGAATCGAAACACAGAAAAAATCATCTGACGCGTGTAATGCGTTTTTTATTAAATCTTCAACCACAAAACACACCCGTCACTGCTTTGACAAAGTACTTGCTCGCTTTTTCAGACGATTACGTGCCTAAAATGGCTCCACAAAAAATTCGAAAAAAATATCTACTATTAAAAACTCTTTTTTTCAATTATAAACTATTAATTCCAACATTTTTATATTTTTTTTTTTAAACCATTGAGTCAAAAAAAAAAATCTTTAAAGATGAAAGAAAAAAAAAAATTTTTTTCCGTCACATTTTCACATGTTTTTCGAATTATAAAAAAAATATACTGCGTTCAACTGCATGCCAAATAGAGAGAAAAAGGAAAAAAAAATTGAAATTGTCAGCACTCGGCATCAGAGATGGTGAAAAAAAAAAAAAATATCTACTATTAAAAACTCTTTTTTTCAATTATAAACTATTAATTCCAACATTTTTATATTTTTTTTTTAAACCATTGAGTCAAAAAAAAAAATCTTTAAAGATGAAAGAAAAAAAAAATTTTTTTTCCGTCACATTTTCACATGTTTTTCGAATTATAAAAAAAAATATACTGCGTTCAACTGCATGCCAAATAGAGAGAAAAAGAAAAAAAAATTGAAATTGTCAGCACTCGGCATCAGAGATGGTGAAAAAAAAATAAAAAAGTTCGAGGTATAATGAAAATCTTGTGCAAATTTGTTCTACTGCCACACGAGATTTCTTTTGGCTTCTTTTGTACTCTCGTTTTCAAGTCCAGAAGTATATTCAAACAAGAAAAAAAAAAACGACAAGACATCTGCTCATTAAAATAAAAAAAAAATTTCAAGAATTTTCCAATAAAAAAATTTTCAAACATGAAATAAAATCATTAAATTATTCCAATTGACAAATCAAGTCAATAAATCAACTTGAAGCTATTTTTTTTTTGCAATCCAAAAAAAAAACGTCAAAAAAAAATTTTTTTTCAGTTTCCTAAAAATGAGAAAAAAATTTTTTTTTTTCACATTTCCTTGACTTTTTTTCATGAAAAATAAATAAAAGTTGAAAAAAAAAATATTTATTAGGGGTTGAAATATAAAGAAAAAATTAATTTTTTTAGGTTTTATACTTTTTGATTTAAAAAAAAAATGTCACACGTGTGGTGAAAAAAATTCGAGGGATTTTCGGTTGTTTTTAGGTTTGAATGTGTGAATAATTCGGCAGGGTGTATTTGAGCGAGGGTTTGCAAAAAAGTATACTGTATCTAATTTCGAAAGAATGGCCACGAGAGGGAAGTCATGTAAGCATTGACTGTATATACAGTCTCCTCAACACGAGCCCGGGGATATTAAATAAAGAGCTCCCTCGCAGTGAAACTCCCTTGGGAAGCCTCGGGGTTGCATTCTCTTGCCCCCAACACTCTTATCGCCGATCTCGCAGGACGGATATGCTCGCTCTCCGTGTGAACCTCCGGTTTCGTATCCAGGAAACCGAGTATTACGAGTCCCATTTACGTCAAGTTAACCAATATTTAGTTCCGGCGTTAGGTAGCTATATACCGAAAGCGCGCGCGCCCATACCACCGCTGAACACAATTTAATTGCGTTTGACTAGTCGCTGATATTTTCCGGCTCTACGCCGGAGAAAATCTCTAAGAATTGCCTGGAAAAACCATCTTCCTCGCTGTCTCGTCAATATTCTTAATCCACAATTTCTAACCTCACAAAAATTAATTTCTACATAAAAACCATGAAAAAAATGTGTTTTTAAAAATTTATAATTAAATAATAGAAAAAAAAAATTTTTTATCCCTGGAAATTAAAAAAAAAGTGTCAATGTCCCAGTTACCGGACACCTTATGCTCCAATAACCGGACGCTATTTGATTGAAAAACGCAACAAACGCGAAAAAATAATATAAATAATGATGATAATAAATTCAATCGAATTTAGACGTTAATATTTTACAGTTATTTGTTGATTTTTTTGATATGAAATATCCTGCATGGAAACGATTGAGAAAACATTTAATATAGAGGTTGACACATGTAAAAAAAATTTTTTTCCACTTTTAAAATTTGATATGAAATATCCTGCATGGAAACGATTGAGAAAACATTTAATATAGAGGTTGACACATGTAAAAAAAATTTTTTTCCACTTTTAAATGTGAATGTCCCAGTTACCGGACGCCATGTGGCCCAGTAGTCGGACACTTTTTGATTGAAATACGCCACAAACGCGACCTTGGATTATAAACAGCGATAGTGTTTTGTTGATAATTTGTAAAATAAGGTTCGCATTAGGGCTGTGCGAAATGTATAGAAATAGTGAAATAAAAAAATTGTAACTCACTGTGCGCCTTGACACGTCTGCACTCGTCAAAAGCCCGGGAAGAACAGGCTGTGCGAAATGTATAGAAATAGTGAAATAAAAAAATTGTAACTCACTGTGCGCCTTGACACGTCTGCACTCGTCAAAAGCCCGGGAAGAACGTCTCCAGGAGTGCAGTGAGTAAAAAACTTTAAATATTATCATTTTCCTAATTTTTTTATAACATTAAAATATTTTTTTAAGCAACATTCAAGTGAAATAACGCTATTTGTATCGAGAAAAATTCTATTTGTATCGAAGAAGACGGTGTTTGCATCGGAAATTCACGCGTTTTGCAGCAAAAAAGTAGGAAATTTCCACCCGAAAATACGTCGATTTAATCGAATAATCAGGCGGTTCACACCGAAAGTTTATCGTTTTTATACCGATACATGATTATTTTATTTAAATGACGAACTAATCAGCAAATAATTGGCAAAAATAACAATGTACAAAATGTTTTACTCACAGTGTGCCTTGGCACGTCAGATACATGATTATTTTATTTAAATGACGAACTAATCAGCAAATAATTGGCAAAAATAACAATGTACAAAATGTTTTACTCACAGTGTGCCTTGGCACGTCTGCACTGCTCGAAAACCCGGGAAAAACTGACTGATGTGGTCGAAAATACTGATTTTTCCCTGCCTGCTATCTTATCAGTACACGTCAGAGATAGAGCAATTATCGATAAACTCGAGCTCACCGGACTTTCCCATTTTCCCTGCCTGCTATCTTATCAGTACACGTCAGAGATAGAGCAATTATCGATAAACTCGAGCTCACCGGACTTTCCCACGAAAACTCACAGTTGATCCCGAGTTTTTGATGAGTGCGGACGTCTCCAAGAGTACAGTGCATATTACCATTCGCTAATTTTTGCATAAAATTAAACCACATTTTTAACTAACATACAAGTAAAACTAAGCTACTTTTATCAAAAAAAAACCCTTTATATTTGTTTTTCCTCATTGTAAAATTCATTCACTCATTTCAAGATATCCGTCTCATGTTTTAAATTTAAATTTACCTAAAAAAATCGATTTTTACCGAGTGAAACCATCAAATAAATCGTTAGAATCGATTTGGACATGATTAAACATAATTTAAATGATCGATAGAAGCACGAGCGGGTATATCACGGTCTTATATACATTGCAGCGAATCTTTGAATATGAATTGGATGCGGGTAAAGTTATGTGCTCTGGAGAAAAGCTCGGAGTTACTTGTTCAAGGCTTAATCGTGGCCAACTTTGGTAATGGCTGGTGGGAAGTGCTTGGAAATGAGGCTAATGCCTTCTCCCGGGGCTTTTGCCTCCTTTCCCAAGCATTAAAACTTGGACAAATATTAGATGCGCATGAGAGAGGGAGTACATACTGCTGCTGGCAACAAAGAGTGCGTTAAATATTGCTAAGCGCCAGACGACAGATGAGGAAAGGGTTGATATGTGTTTTCCTCCACATACTATCGTCCCAAAGCTCCTTTTTGTCATGTGCACACCGGTAATTGGACCGGTAGTGCCTTTTACCTTGCAAAATTATATTAATAAATCGTGTAGTCGTGGCGCAAGCTCGTAATTTACAGCGCAAGGTGCAATAATTAATTTATATTCACTTCTTTGCCGTCATCTACCGACGACGCGACACGACCCACTGCCATTATTCGCTCGACTTGCCGCGCCAATTATCGTTCAAGACAAAAACGCGTCGACTTGGGTTGGGTAACTCGATGCAAAATACCTTTTTATATCACCACAGTGTCGTGAAAACTGAGAATTATGAGATTTTTACACGAAAAACTCGAGTTTTCTTGGTTTTATTTGTCATATAAAATATTGGAAAATAAAAAGTTTTACTGTTATTGTGTATTTTTAAATGTAAAAATGCATAGAATTATTGAAAAATATTTTTTATAATATATAAATTGAATTTATAAAAATTTTTTTGGGATATTTACAAATTTTATGATTTTTTTGTTGTTTTTTGATGATAACTCGATAAATAAATAAGATAATGAAAAATTTTACTCTAGTTAAATGATTAGAAATCAAATTTTCTATAAAAAATGTTGAATAAAGTTTTTTTGTATTTCCTTTAATTTTTGAGATATTACTGATTTTTGAAAATTTTAAATTTTCAAAATATCTCAAAAACAAGGCAAAATATCAAAAAAATATATTCAATATTTTTTATAGACAATTAAATTTCCTATCATTTTATTGGAGTAATATTTTTTTATATCTTGCTTATTTACTGAATTATCGTCGAAAAATCAAAAAATACATGAAATCTCCAAGAAGTCTATATAGTACCCTTTTAAAAATTTAATGAAAAAAAAATTTCTCTCATCAAATGTTTGAATAATTAAAAGTTATTTTCTTGAAAATTACATAAAGTATAATTGAATAAATCCTCCTAGTTTGATAATTACAAAAAAAACAGAATTTTTTTTTTGTTTTTTCATGACAAACACAATTTTCTTGAAAAAAATGACATTGAATCCATTAGCGAACGTGATTTCGTCAAGTAAATTAAATTTTGTATCTCAGAAAAATCATAAAATTATTTATCCGAGTAAAAAAAAAATTTCTACAAAAAACTTTCAATTGTAAAACTTCACGTTGCAAGATTTTTGGAGGGTTTTAAAATGCAAGAATATCCGGTGGATATATTTTTTTTACTCATTGGATAATTACTAAAGTCTATCGGAAATGGGGTTTAGAGTGCGCGCATTAAAACCCTTGTCGAAGCATGTGGACTTAATCGTTTATAATGCGGAGACTAGCTGGCTTAAAATTCTTGCCTTGGAGCACTTTTACCACCCCGCATATTGCCTGACTGGCCCCTTGGAAATTTGATATGTGGCGGATCGAGAGCGACTAATGCACGATCGTGAGTTACATTTTTCAGTTGAGCTTTTATCCGTTGGGCAACGTCCGAAATCCAATACTAAGTCCGCGGATATATATGTACTTGACCCTCGGAATATAATCTGATCGTCATATCGTGAGCGCCTTTTAAAAATTCTAAAGTGTGCGTAGGGGGGAAAAAATGGTTTTGAAAAAAAAATTCTGATGGCAATCGTGAATCATCTACTGTGTTTGGATTTTAACCAATGTAAATAACAGGCAATATTTATGCCGGAAAATGTCCTGGCATCTGCGATTTATATAAGCGATGCGTCGTATCGGCTATATATAGCACGAAAGGGATAATAAAGTGCAAAATCCCGGCAAGCAAGTATATGAATTTCTGTTCAACATATCCAATGTATCTTACAATTTATCAATTTTTATAGTTACAAGACAATGTGCAACAAAATAAACAACTAAAAAAAAATTTTTTAGACAAAAAAATCAAAAATTACAATATTTAATTACATTATTGTGGAAAAAAAAATTTTTTTATTAGTATTTCTTGTAGAAAATTCATTTAAAACACTATATTTTAAATTCAAATGGTATTTTTTAATTTTTGAAATGAGGAAAAAATTTATTTTATCAAAATTTTCAATATATTATGATAATTAAGCATTTTCAATGATTTTTTTTTGTTTTTTAGCTATAACTCAATAAATAATGGAGTTAATGAAAAATATCGTTCAACCTAAATTATTTGTTATTAAATTTCCTAGAAAAAACGTTTAATGAATTTTTTTGCATCTCTTTCAGTTTTTGATATATTACAAATTTTTTAAAATTCTTATTTATCAAAATATCTCAAAAACTAAGCAGAAATTGAAAAAAAATTTATTCTACATTTTTTATAGAAAATAAAAATTTACATCATTAAAACCTCTTAACATTTTTCGTTATCTAGCTTGATTGCCGAGATATTACCAAAAAACTAAAAAAAGTCATGAAAACAGTTAAATTTCCAAGAGAACCCTTTTCAAAAATTTGATTTAAAAAAAAAAAATTTTTTTCTCCTCACCAAACGTTATAAAAATCATTGTTAAAGTCAATTTAATCTAAAAACAGCAAAGAACTATTGTGAAATGATGAAAAAAAATTTTAGTAAAATTTCTAAAAAAAAAAAAAAAACAAAATATTTCAAAAATTGAGGGGTTCATGAGCCTGATTGATTTTTTAAATAGTTTGAGGATTAATATCTTAACTGCGGATGTGATTTTGGTGCATTTGAGCAGCCCCTAATAATGAGAGTCACGTGTCTGTTAATTAGCGGAAGACGAACGTCCCGCAATTTGAGACGAAAGCGTCTCGTTAAGTCGTTGCCAGCGAGCATATAATCACTTTTGGTGGGTAATATTATGAGAATGGTAGATTGGAGGCGTGCGTGGGAGACGCCAGGACGATGTAATGATGCTGACAAGAGAGAAAAGAGGCGCGCAAAGGAGTATGAAGAAAAGAATTGAGGAGGCGCTTTCGTTAGAGCGTATATAAGAAATCCTTTCAACTCCCATTGCGGCTAAAGTTAATAAAGAAATATACAAGGTGACCGGCATTTAATATCAATTTGCTCGCTGGCGCCCTCTCTGCAGAGGGCGAACGACCCCTCGTCGTCGTAGGGACAAGAAAAGCCCAGCATTTTCGCGCCACACGAGTCCCAAAGCGAAAATAAAGGAAAATGAAGTGACGTAGGGTGGTTTTCATGTTGCCACCGAAATTCCTCGTTTTGAGTAAATGCGGAATGTGCTCTCTTGACTCGTGTGTTGCCCGCAAAAGTGCACGAAATAGTTTTGTTAGACAATTTTTGTTGGAAAACTCGGGGAAAACTCAAGTGCAACTGAGCTAAAAAAAAGTTCTTCTCTATCTACACATGCAACAGAGTGAAAATAATTTTCACTGTTTCATGTGGTATTTGCAAAAGCTTTTTTTTTTTTCACATAAAATTTTCTAACCAATCTGTAAAATGTATTAACATTGAATTTATTTATTTTTAAAAAATAAGGCGATGGAATAATGAAAAAAAAAAAATTTGCAAGAAGATTTTTTTTTCATTCCAGCTTTTAAAAATAATTTTTTTTACAACTGACGATAAAGATTATATGTGCTCTACGTTTATTTAATCAAGTCATTTTTTATATTAAAAAAATTATTGAAGCAGTTGCAAGAGAATTTTCTTCAACTTTAGGCTCAAAAAAATTTTTTTTGTTTTTTTTTCGTGCATATAAAAAATGCTTATGGAGCTTTTCATTTTTTTTTTTTTGACACATCAAGCACTTCCAAGTGGATTTTCTTTGATTTTATGATTGAAAAATTTATTTTTATTACTTTTTAATTCAAAAAAATGCTTCTGAAGCTTTTCGAATTTTTTTTTCTGACGCTTCAAGCACTTGCAAGAGGATTTTTTTTAACTTTAAGCTTGATTAAAATTTTTTTTTGTTATTTTTTTATATAAAACAATGCTTGTAGAGCTTTTAGGAATTTTTTCCGACATTTTAAAAACCTGCAAAAGTATTATTTTTTCGATTTTAAGTACTGACTGATGATGAAAAGAGTTTTATTCTCCGAAATTCGTTTAAACAGTTAAAAAAATTCCATTTTTCTCGAGTAAACTCCAATGGAATAAAGATATTTTAAGAGCCCTAACGAATACTTTTTTTCTCATCTCTCAGTGATGACTTAACAATTTTATGATTCAGTTATGAAATAAATTATCCACCTAAACTCAATTAATTAAGCAAACTAAAGAAAGAAAAAACGAAATATCGAGTTACCTATAGTAAATAGCGACAAAGAAAGAAAGTCAATTATGCAAGTAGTTTCGAGGATAATTAAACGGAAAAGTTTGCCCTTGAATAGTTGCAGAGTCATTTGAGTTGTGCGACACACAGCTGCCAGTAGACACAATCAAATAATTTGCATTCTCCGTGAGCATCAGAGGAGCAAGACGAAGCGAAGCTTCTGTATAACACGAAAATATATAATCGTGCGAGAGTAAGAGTTAGGAAGTTTCACACTACTGCCACCGAGTGCCTTTGTGTGTGCCAAAAGCCATATGCTACAACAGCCATGCTAGTCAAGTCTTATTAGGGCCAGAGCACGCGCCTTGCAGCCAAGACGCTTCATCAAAGACCGAGCAAAGCTTCTCTGCCAACTGGCGTTGCCCCCAACCGATGCATTTGTCGTCGTCACGTTCTCTTCTCTCCCTCGGTTTTCGTGAAATGCGCCAAGCATTTCACAATATGAACCACGCGTCAGTGCACCAGCCTATACCAACCTCGCACAATGCCTCCTCCTCATGCCCCGATTGTCATTTACAACTCATTTCCACTTTCTACCAACTAATCCAATTTTTTTTCAACACTCTATTGCAATATTGCGAAATTTAATCGATCTTACAACATTGTAATTTACCGCCCTACAATATTTAAATTTATAGCCACATACAATTTTATAAATAAGACGTTTTACATCATTGTAATATTGTTTTGCGTTGTAATTTTATCTTTTAACGTTGTAATATTGTATTACAACGTTTAAATGTTATATTACAACGTTGCAACATTGAGTTACATCGTTGTATTGTTATCTTACTTCGTTGTAAGGTTGTTTTACATCACTGTAATGCTGTTTTACATCATACAACGTTGTAAACTTGAGTTACAATATTGAAAAGTTGTTTTACAACGTCATAATGATGATATACAACATTCTAATGGTTTTTTACAATATTGTAGTGGTGTTTACAGTATTGTAATGGTGTTTTACAATCTTGTAATGTTTTTTTACAAGTTATTATGTTGGTTTACAATGTCGTAGTGTTTTTTTATTGTATTGCAAGTAGTGTTTCCAATGTTTTAATGTTGTTTCAGTGTTGTAATGTTGTTTTACAGTGATTTAATAGTGTTTTACAATGTTGTAGTGTTTAACAAAATTGCAAGTAGTGTTTCCAATGTTTTAATGTTGTTTCAGTGTTGTAATGTTGTTTTACAGTGATTTAATAGTGTTTTACAATGTTGTAGTGTTTAACAAGGTTGTAATGGTATTTTACAGTGTTGTAATATTGCTTTACAATGTTGTAGTGTTGTTTTACAATGTTGTAATGATGTTTTACAATGTTGTAATGGTGATTTACATAATGGTATTTTACAGTGTTGTAATATTGCTTTACAATGTTGTAGTGTTGTTTTACAATGTTGTAATGATGTTTTACAATGTTGTAATGGTGATTTACAATGTTGTAAAACTTTTGTTTCCCAATATTGATTTTATATTATGCAATGTTTTATTACTATATTTTTTTACAATATTGCAACTAGTTTTTTTACAATGTTGTAATTTTGTTTTTGTACATCTGAAAGAAATGAGTTGTCGGAATGAGCTTGACATTATAAACACTCTATAAAAAAAAGTCTTTGACAATTATAGAGCAGGGTTAAATTTTCTTCAGAAAAAAAAAAGAAACAGATACTCAAGAGATGAATTTTCATTTATAAAAGAAAAATACATCGTGCATGAAACTTTTACGATCGTGTGCCCCTCTTGCCCAGTACCTTTCCTCACGTAGCAGCGTCGAATGTGTCTCGCGCAGTTTTACGACTTGGATGTCACCATTTCCGCGGCATGCACAAGGATACGTTTCATGGGTGTATTATTTTTTTTTTTCTCTTTCACTTTTCCAGAGACGCGTTTACAAGGCTATAAGAAACGTCAGTGGTGACCTCGTCGGTTGGAACGCGTGCAAATGGGTATATATACAAATTTTACGAGCTCGCAGAGGTGGCTGAGAAAGAAAGCCGGATGTGCAGTACAAAAGTGGCTTGAAATCGTTAGGGAAACTAGTTGCAGCAATTGTTTGAAAGGCGGAAGAATTAATAAAAATTGATTAGGCTCTTGTTCCGACCTAAAACACTGTCCCAAGGCGGATTACAGTTGGCCAAGACTCGACTTTCCACCCACCGCCGCCATGACTTTGCAAGTATACAGCGTGTGGGCCAAGAGACCGTGACTCGCCAGTTGGGCTTCTTTGTCAGAGGTAATTGAAGGAGATACTCTTCTTCCCGCAGCAGATAATCGATCGCATCTTCACCTACATTCACATAACCGTGACATATTGACTATGACACTGCTGTTTTTCTTTCCGCTTGAAACAATCTCAATGCTCAATGAATAATTAAAAAAGACACTATTTACATTTATCGTCTCTGAAAGTAAATCAGCTCGAAAACTATCCAACTATAATCCAACTCGAGAAAAAAAAACAACAATTTTTATATATAATATTTATAGTTTTAATATAGAATTAGTTGAGAAAGTTTAAATTGATTTTTTTTACCAAGTTTACCATCAAAACATCTCAAAAGTTTTCATAAATTCCCTTCAATTTGTTCGATATGAAAAATTAAAAGTAACTCAACTGAACAAATTTTCAAATCTAAACGAAGTTTCCATCAAAATGCAGTTTCTCACAAAGTTATTTTAGATTTATGAAATAAAATAAATTTTTACTCAGTGTTAAATTGTTGATGTATTTTTTACTGTACCAAAATTAAAGGACATTGGAAATACATCAAAATTTTAGCATTCAGCAGAAATTCGTTAAAAGTTAACAATAACTAAAAAGGCACATCTATAAAATTTGCTGTTTAAAACCAAAATATCGTCAAAACTATACTGAACATAGAAAAAAAAAACCTTCAAGAAATCTTTTTTGTACAGAATTTATCATCATCTACAAAAAAGGTCCTTAACAAAATTTATGTAACTCGCACCCTCCTCAAAATATAAGCAATTGAAGAGGTCTCGATTTTTTAGCGATACGCCCTTTTATTTATACACACGCAATATCTCAACCCCCTAGTCGTGGAGAAGTCAATTAGAAAAGCTGGATGAAGATCTAAAACAATTTGATAAACCTAGCAAAGTGATTTATCAAGCTTGAGCAACCTATAACAGAGAAGTATATCTACGCAATGTTTCATGTTGCGAAGCTTCATCACTGGCTAGTACGTCAAGAAGTCGGAGAACCCTCGTAGAAAATGGCGATATTGATTCTCGAAGAATCTCAGTATGGAGGAGGCAAATACGAAGAAAAAGGACGAGATTAAAAGGAGTATTGAGACTTGGTGGAGCAAGTTAGGCATGACAATGCCTCGCAGGAGGGTTGTAAAGAAGTCGAGGGTGTGCTCTAAACAGCCTTGGGCTGTTCCATCGAGCTTATTAGGTGGCTGTGCAGGGTATGCGCAACTGTCCCCTTCTGGCGACCGGAAGTCGAGAGCTTGAGGGGATCTTCCGGGCAGGGTCTTTGTTGGAGCTTGCAATGGAGATGCTCGGTGAGACCGAGCAGTAGTATACCTCGATGTACCCTCGTGCATTGAGGATCCTGACTCGCCGGAGCCATTGTTCGGCCACTTGCCTTAGCGACCAGTGCCCCCAGAACGTTTGCGAACAATTAGGCATGTCTACGACGACAAATCCAGCGCGTGACTGATGATCGAGTGTGCGTAAGTATATACTACTATATTTAAGTGATGTATGACCGTGTACGAGGCACCAAGGTGGAACGAATTAAGGACGCTTAATAACCGCCAAAATGTTGGTAGTTAAAACCCAAAATTCAGAGTCAGTCGACTTGGCTGCTTGGACAATCCTGCGGTTTGCAGCTGCACAACTCCTCATGATGTACTGATGCAGCATTACTATTAATTCAAGCTTAACTGCATATGAAAAAGGTCACTGCCTTCCTCTTTCTCTGTGTCCTAAATATGAAGTTGTGAACATGCTCACTGCCGCCCGTTTGTTACAATTCTTTCATCACATTTTTCAACGGTTTAATTTTTTTTTTTTCTCCGTTATTAGTTAGAATTATGAGTTTTTTTTTCTTCGAAAAAAGTTGTTGCAGAATTTTTTTTTATGAAAAACCAAAATTTTGTTGTTTTACAATATTGTAGGGTAACATTTTGTTTTTACAATATAGTTTACAATGGTGTAATCAATGTTTAATTGATCATATTGTAAAAAATATGTGTAATTTACAATATTGTAATACAATATTGTAAATAATATTTATAATTTACAATATTGTAATATGTTGCTGTAATGTATAATTTACAATAATGCGCAAAATATTCATAATTTATAATTTTGTGAAAAAATATTTATTACTTACAATATTGTAAAAAAAATATGTAATTTACAATATTGTGAAAAAAAACTTTTTATAATTTTCAATATTTTATTCGAATATTGTAAAAAATGTGTCATTTACAATGTTGTAAAAAATGCATCATTGACAATATTGTAAAAAATGCGTTATTTACAATCTTGTAGAAAAATATTTATAGTTTACAATATTGTTATTCAATGCTATAAAGAAATATTGATAACTTACAATAATTATCAATTACAATATTGTAATTCAACCTTTTCAACTTACAATATTGTAATACAAATTTTGATATTTACAATATCTAACTAATATTCTACAACATTGTAACAATAATGTAATATTGTTACGTTGCCATACATTATTGCATTATTGCGATGCAATATTGTAATATCATAAATATATCTTTAAAAATCCTTTCATTTAAAGAAATGAAAAGTCTCAATGGCCTAGACTGTATTGAAAGGATACTCAATGCCTCCCCCCCTTTTAGTGGACAAAAAAAAATTTCTCGATAAAAAAAATTCAAAACCCTTAAAAAAAACACCCTAAAAACTCCAAGTAACAATTTTCTCTCAATCTTAAATGAGCCAACGACCTCATTAGAAAAAAATTTCCTTCCTTCTACTATATACCCAATTCGATTATCATCTTCACAGAGACATGAATAATTTTTAAATTTAAACTACCACAAGTATAATTTGAAAAAACCTCAATTAGTTATATCCCTTTGATTTTACAAATTGCAAACACTTAGTCGAGGGAGGTAAAATAAAATAAAAATCGCCTCGACAGTGTTGACAAAATGATAAATCCATGTGCAGGATATACAGTTTCCATTCTATTTCCGGTGGAGGCTCCATTTAGCCATCAAAAGGGAGTGGAAGCATGATTTCTGCTTTTTGTGCGCCTCTGACGGAACGAGAAAAATGGCAGAGCTCGTTTCCGTTAGAGTAGACAGAGACTGATCATTTTTTTTCCTCAGTCTCTCGCGAAACTGTCCTCTCCGATATTTTTCGCTCATGAATTGAAATCGTTTGGCGTGTGTGTCGCATTATCAAATCTGCAATTTTATCTGCCATGTTTACGAGTGTATATTTGGCCCATAGGGCCAATAAAACCGCTGGAGAAATGATTTCCGGTGCGGCCGGAAACTTTTGCAACTGACTTCTTCTCGTATAATAAAACAATTGACTTGGAGATCGGTGTATCTATACGCGCAGGGTAGTTTTGCAGTGTCGCGCAAGATGCGGGGAAAAATAAGCTCCGATTATTTGCTCGGGCATTTCTTTGCTATGAGATGAAAAGCGTAAAAGGCTGCTGCCCCTCCCTCGATGTGTACAATATCTTCCTCTTTCATTTTCTTGTCGATACTTTGTCCTCCCTCGCCTGCTACGCAGTATTATCGCTGGAACGTGCTGGCTTCAGGGCAATAACGGTCTACCGGATAAATCCACGTAGACGGTAAACAGTGGCAAAACATATTTCAATCAAAGTTGCTGGAGAGCTAATCTCGAGACGCGCTACCATGTGATGGGGGAAGTTTGCACGTGCGCCAACCATTGGCCTCGCTGTGCGATTTTCTACGACAAACACCCGTGTGGCAATCATTTTACATTTTCAACTGAAATTATGTTTATCTTTTACGCTAGAACTTTGCCCAAAAGTTTTTAAGTTGTTAATTCAACATTTGCAGTTATGAGAAAAAAAATTTTTTCTCGAAATAATTAACGCAAGGGATTAATAATATATAAATACACGGGAGGGAGAATATTCAGATGCGATGATTTCATATTTAGTAATAAAGTTAGTAATAAAATGCTCCATTTTTTCACGCAACCTTCAAACTTTTCAAACACTTATCTCGCTTGTTTCAAAAAAATCGAAGATAAAAAAAAATTTTTTTTTTTTTTGAGTAATATTTATGAAAACTTTTATAAAAAATTTTTCTTCATGCATTAATAGACTAAAAAAGAGTCTCAAAAAATTTCAATAGGATTTTAATATAAATATTTAATTTTACAGTGAGATAAATTTTTTTTTTACATAAAATAATTTTAAAAAAATCACTGAGATTTATTTTTAGAAAAATTCAAATTTTTTTAAAACAGTTAAATAAACGAAAATTTTCGAATCAGAATTTTTTTGTATCTTCAAAAATTCCAAAAAAAAAAAAAATGACAATAGAAAAAAAATTCTTCGATCATTTAATATTCATAAAAACAAAATTCCTGAAAAAAAAAAAAAAAATTTTTTTTGATTTATGCAATTTGAAAAAAATCCTAATGGTCTTTATTGTTGTTAATAAAACAAAATTTTATTTTAACAGTAAATCCATTTTTTTCCAAATGAAAAATTCTATCGTTTAATATAAATACAAGAAAATTCCTGAAAAAAAAAAAAAAAAAATGTTTTGATGGACTTGAACAGTTAAAAAAATCCAAATCGATACGGTTTTTGCAGTAGATTAATTTTTTTCCCATAGAATAAATTAAAAATCACTCAAATTCGACGGGGAATTAAATATCGGAGCAATTTATATGAAACTCATCGTGCGATGGAAGAGCTCCTAAAAAGTCAATCACTGCGTTCTCGGCAGGCAAGGCCGAAGAATAATCGGCGTCGATTCATGTAAATTGAAAGTTTGAATGGCTAGGCAATATATAGAAGAAAATAACTGGACTCGTGCTCTCTGGTACAGCTAATGGTTGCTTAAGTACTGCCATTAATTTCATCTTTTTATGCTGACTCGTTTAATACATTTTTTTTTCTTTTCTCTCTTCTATATACGACTCTACTCTTTATCGGTTTATTTCCCTCTCGATTATTCTCCCGGCTGGGTCATTTTCTTTCAATTACATCAGTGTGCCGAGAGAATCTTAATTGCCACAATTTTTTCCCCCATTGCGCGTGTTCGTACACTGGCTCAAAATAAACGAAATACTGAAAATTACTCTACTTAACCATAAAACAAATTATCACAAAAATAATGTGCTTTTAAATATTTTTTTTAAGAAGATAGAGATACGGAAATATTTGATTTAATTTTGAAATTCACGATTAATTCAATTTTTTGAAGGATTTTTTTGTTTTTTAAGACAAAAACACTGATATATTGAAATTCTTATCCTATAAAGACTGAATGCGAACGGAAGGCATGGACAAATTGCGAGAAACTGAGTCCACAAATTGAACGAGTACGGACAGCAGTGACCAGCGCCGGAAAAATCACTTATTGGACTCGATGGAAGCGAGCAATTGAGAAGAACGTAGAGCCAAGAATTCAATTGTGGGATTTACCACGACTTCTATAGGTTCATCATCATCCTACAACTAAGGATGATACACGTCAGTCGATTTTTCAGGAAATCCGTGCATCAAACGTATTTTTTTCTTCTTCTCCATTTACCGATAAGCTCAATCATCCTTATAACTTTACTTCAACCACCCGAATATTCCATTTTTCCATCGACAACATCAATAAAAAGTATTAAATTACGTTAAAATTTTGAAATTTCTATGAAAAATCGTGAAAAATCATTAATTTTTATCATTTAAAAATCAATCTTAAAATTTAAAAATTTATTTTATCATTTTTTTTCTCTATTTATCGATAAAAAAAAATTTTTTTTTCAAAATTTCTATACTAAATAACAAATTTTTCAACAAAAAAAATTCTTATCTATTAAAAAAATCGATTTTTTCCAAAATTTTACCTATTTCATTGATAAAAAATTTTTTTTTCACCTCAAAATACTTCAAGATCAAAATATCAATGAAAAAAAAGTAATTAAAAAATAATTATTTCTTCCACTAAAAATATCAAAAAAAAAATTCCGAATATTTCCATCCCTTTTTTCTCAATATTTCACAAATTTCTCAACATAAAAAAAAATTTTTCTTAAAATTTCAATGAAAAAAAAATTTTTTTTCGTCAAAAAAGCAATCGAAAAATTTTTTTACTAACATAAAAAATAATTTCCTAAAGAATTTCAACAAAAAAACATTTTTTTCCGTCAAAAATCAGTCAATAACTTTTAGTTTATAACCTCAAAACTGAAAAGATATAATACAATATCGTCACGACCAAAGAAAAAAAAAAACAGATATGTGCTGTGTTCGCAGCACAAATAATTGCGAGATTTATCACGAAAGAGAGAGGGGAGGGGGGTGTTCTCGTGATGTTGTCACGTCAGAGAATCAATAAATGAAATTCGCAGAAAGTGAGCAGTTTAAATAATCGCTAATGCGATTCTCGCGTCGACAAATAAACAATAACGAGATGGCGCGGACATCACGGGCAAGCGTTAATGGCTGATAAGATGTTATCAGGCAGTTTGCTGTCCACATATCTCTCATGGACGTCTTTTCGTGCTGGCGCAACTACCCCCTGATGATGCCGTATACACGTTCTGCGCCACCACGTTCTATGTATATATACCTGCAGGCACGAATCGCATTAATAATTTATCAAGTCGAGGAAAGAAACCTGCAGAGCATCAAAAAATACGCATAAAAGAGAGAGATACAAAAATTTATCTTGATATGTATTCCACGACTTTTCTGGTGACCCAGAAAAAAAATTTTTTTTTTTTCCCAAAACAAAAAAATTGTTTTTGTTGAAAAAAAAATGTATAGGCTTTTTTTATTTTTATTATGATGGTAAAAATTGAAGAATATGAATTTTGCGTGATTTTATTGAAATTTAAAGAGATATTTTTGATGGGAAGGAAAAAATATAGTTTTTATCACACCTCAAGAGATAATAGAAATTTTTTTTTTTGTATCACAAATTTCTCATAAAATACGAGAGGGTTATGAAATGTTTGTAATTTTTTTTATAGCCAATAAAACTCGTGATAGCACATGTTTCAAAGTGTAGAGTCTCGTATAACTGCTGTACTTTTTTCGATACTTTCAATACAAAAACTTGCCTCAATTCACATCTTGTCGAGAGAAAATGAGAAAAAAATTAATGAGAAAAAATTAAAAAATAAAAACTTTACCTCAATTACATTTTAAAATCCATAAAAGTGTAGTAAAAACAATTTTTTTTTTTCTTTTCCTCAAACAATTCCACTTTAAACCACAAAATTAGCAAAAAATTCTTTTTTTCTACTCAAAAAAATCGAATTTTAATGAAAATAAATTCAAAAAAAAATTTTTTTTCTATTAAATAACCAAATTTTGACTTCTTAAAATATTAAAGTAAGTAATTAAAGTAAAAAAAATTTTGAATTTTATTGCAAAAATAAAAAACATTTTTTTTTTAATTTTCCAATTGTAAGAAAAAAAAGTTTTTTACCGACCGAGTATAGTGGAGAAAAAGTGAGCAGATGTAAAAGCCGAATTTTTAATATGTTAAAAAAAATTTTTTCCGCGGCGTTAAATTCGTGGAATTTGCCGAGGACACGACAAGCAGGGTGGCAATTAAATAGCACCCCCGTACATACACACAGTTGGTGTATATAGACACACGAGCAGTCGTAGCACCCTCGGTGCCTCTTCCCCCGGCGATTCCTCGATATAATTAGTTTCCACTGTGCGTTCATAAAATGTTAGCAACACTGGGCAACCGCTTTTGTGGGCTGCAGGCCCGGGATTCAATTACGATCGCGTGCCCGCCGGCGAATGCCAACAAAAGCCATCGCCGCGAAGTATAGAAGCAAGGAGCGCACACACATTCGCCTCTGCTCTGCACTCGGGCCAATTTTTTTCCCTAGAATCGCAGCGTTCTCTAAGCAACACACGATATATAAATCCTTTGGCGCCGCGAGCTCTCTTTGCAGAGCGCATTTCTCCCCAAGGGAAAAAATAACAAAGCTAAAGCCGGATATATAGGTACACTCGCCCCTAACTTATTTCCACTTTTGATCCGCGACTGACACGCATTTTAATAGACCAAAAATTTTTCCAAAAAATTCTTTAAACTCCCGAAAAATTTTATTTCAATTTCCAAACCATTTTTCAAGTCAATTGATTACCCCAAAAAAAAATTTTTTTTTTTTTTTTTTTCATTTATAAAATCTAAATTTTGAGTAAAAAAAATTTTCTCTAGTCGAAAAAAAATAAAAAAAAACTATATTTACAGATAAAAATATCATTAGGGTGAATTAATGTAATTTTCAAGATGAAAAAAAATTTCAAAATGATAATTTTTAACTTTGTGCATTTTTTTCAATCACGAAAATAAAGAAAAAAACTTTTTCCTTTTAAAAAAACGAAATTTATCAATAAAAACTTCTATTATAAGGGTAAATTAAATTTTCTACATGAATTTCGTAATAAAAATGATGATATTTAACTTTTTGTAATTTTTTTCCTTAAAAAAAATTCGTAAAATGTTTTTCAGCTCTGGAATAAATTAAAAGAAAAATTGATTTAATTTTTTTGAGGGAGAAGTAAGAATTACCGAGTGTAAAAGAAACCTTGCGAATTTTTTAGAGGGTCGAGGGGTAGTTTAGTTTACCCAAACTTATGGTAAAGTTTGCGCCGGGAGCTCTGGTCATGGAATTTTTTGCGTGCACACGCTGGCAGGAATTTATTTGGTCGATTTGGAGGGAACAAGCGTAGAAGGCGATCCGAGTGCATCATACCGCAGCGAGGGGTAGTGTGAGCATTTAAACCCCCGTATTTTCGTAGCAGACACCCTCGTGCCGCGCGCGGATTACTTAATATTCCAGCGGAGCCGGCTGAATAATCGCCTAGATACAGCGCGGGGTCTGCCAGAGATCCCCTGGCGCAGATACCTCATCTGCAGTGCATCCAAATTTCATTCAACAACCCTCGCTGGCTGTGCGCCGACCGGCCAACCCTTCGTCGATGTGCATAATAGTCGCTGGAATTGAATAAAAATATGAAACCCTGATCAATTAGGAATAGAATTACTCATTTTTAATGCAACAGGATAATTTGAATTTCTATCTGGGAAAAAAATTTTTTTTTTCATTCACACCCTTGTATATAAATCGTATTTTCTGATTTTTTTCTTCCGTTTTTCAGTGATAATTAAAAAAATTTTCAATCAAATCATTCGGAATTAAATTTCCTACAGAAAACATAGAAATAAAAATTTTTGTATCTTGCTTAATTTTTGAAAAAATTTGAAAAATCAAAATTTTCAAAAATTAACAATATCTCAAAAACTAAGTCAGTTAGAAAAATAATTTTTTCCAACCTCTTTTGAAGGCAATACAATTACCTATATTTCCATCACAAAATTATCCTGTTATCATGCGAAAATCTCAAGTTATTCGAAAAAAAACCGCAAAAACATTAATCACTTCAATTTAAAGCAATTTACTCTGAAAAAAATTTTGATAAAATTTTTTTCTTACCACTAAACCTTTTAAATTATCTCAAAAACCTATTTGAACAGTAAATTATTTTTTCCAAGGCTGAAAAATCACTGGTAACGAGGACAAAGTTAACTAAAACCGCACGGAACTACTAATAACACATGACTGAAGCTAATAGACCCGGTACAAAGTGTCAGGTAAATGTTTTAATTACCCCTTCTCGTGATAATAGAAGACTTTAGGTGATTATGCATACAGCAAGTGAAAACCACGCACACACACATTTTACAAAAGCCCCAGGGGGTATATAGCCGGCGGAGGAGGGGTGTATCGCGCACAAAAAAAAAGAAACTATAGACCGGGTGTAGGTGTGAGCGTAGGCGAGAGCAATGCGATAGCGTGTCGCATGATTTGCACAGACTTTTATTGCTCGCAGATTTGCTCACTCGATAAGCAGAGTAGTAGTGCCAACTGCGGAAAAATCGATGTGCGCCGCGGGTGCTACAAGTGTTCGATAGCCAGTTTCCCAGCGGTAAGCTCGGCTCGACTAAAAAAAAAATAATAAAATATATTATAAAAAGCTAAAAGTCTTGTAAGCACGTGATTTTTGTGTAATAATTTCAAGCAACAGCTATTTTCTTCATTCAAACGACAATCGATCTTCCTCTAGTGGTCTCAAACCCCACGCACGCAAGGGTGGTCATCCCCTAAACTCGGTATAATAAACCCGAGTCACTGAGAATGAATTTTCTCATTCAAAGTGATCGATTGCCTCAATAAAATAATTCATCGTCACCGAAAAAAGAAGAAAATCACCCCTACCCCCAAAAACCAATTAAAATCCAACAAATTAATTACTACTATCATAAATCCAACTAAATTTACTGCAAAAAACATAAACAAAATTTTTTTGTAACTCGAAAAATTTTGGAGAAATTTTGAAAAAATTAAAAATCACGTTTTACGATTTTTCTCAAAAACTAAGAGTGATAGAAAAAAATTTTATAAGATATTTTTTGTTCGAAATTTTATTGCGGTTAAAATGTGTTATAAGGGTTGTTGTGAAATTTTGAGTATTTTCCGAGATAAATGCGAAAAATTACCGGGAAAATTGATAAAACTGTGATTTAGCGATTTGGGAGATTGACGAGGTGGTTGAGATTGATATTAAGGGGTGCCTGAGGGTGCAGGTGATGCTTGCCTATATCGCTTAGCTAAAACGTTGTGTTGAGAGTGGGCGCATCGCATGCTACACATATTCTCAGCGGTTTGGCACTTGCAGCGTCACACGGTATGATCGATGACCGGCTAATTGTTCATATTTACAGGCAGAGTAACATGTTGCAGGGTGGTGGTGGTCGTTGGAAAGCGATTTCTGTAGTTCATTTTACGTCAGCGATACCCACACATGCATCATTTGTGTCGTCTCACCCCTCATCAGACGGTCGCCACAGCTAAAAACTCGTACAACGAGTGCGAGAACAATAAAACGCGGGTTCAAAGGCCGATGAGGGTTGACTTGTGTGTGCATTCACCCTTTCTATGTGTGGCATCACGGTTCGTTGCATTTTACGGATTGCTAACGCGAGCCTCGTTCAAAATTTCACTGAATTTTACGGCACCGCAGGCTCTTCATTGCGCCAAATGCGCGAGGAAATGAGTTCACCCGTAGTCTTTGACGTTTCATTCGATGGATGGCATTCTGACAGCATCCCTCGAGATATTTTAAATTAAAAAAACTTGGAATTTTACGTTAATCATCACTATACGAAATAATTATTCACAAAAAGTATTAAAACTATCGAAGAAATACTATTCTCAAAAAAATTACATTTTTATTTTTTATAAATATCTTTAAAATTAAGGGATTTACGAAAATTTTTTGTTCAACCTTTTTTATAGCTTGTAAAATTCCCTACAAAAAAGGTTCTTACAAAGAATTTCGTAACATCAGTTGTTTATGAGATATTTGATTAAAAGGAAGACATTACCGATTTTGCTGAATCGATAGGTTGGAATTATTAGAGAGTGTTTTATTTTATGAATAACTTGAAAACTAAAGGGTATAGGAGAATTTTAGATTGAACCTTTTTTGTAGTTTATAAAATTTTCTATAAAAAAGGTTATAAGCAAAAATTGTCTAACTCCAATAGTTTTCAAAATATTCACTTAAACAAAGGGTGGAAGGTATTGATCTGACATTTTTGAATTATCGAGTCGTGTCACTTGAGCGTGAGTAGTTTTACTTGGATTTTTTCGTATTTCCGGTAACTCTACTGGGACAGAAAAGTCGCGAGGATTTGCCTAGAAGACTCGAGCGATGCAGGAGCAATCACTTTGTCGATGCGCGCATATAAACGCCACGTTTTATCCACAATTTTCCGGCAAAATCACACACACGCCAGCTCAGAAGACGCAATCTTTTCCTGCGAGATAAATTGACACTATTTCTCGCCAATCTCAGGATTGAAAATATATAAGGTAGAGAGAGGCCTCTGACAGGACCCAGCGTCAACGCCGGGACTACGGTTAATTGAAGGACAGCGCCAGTCACATCCGGCTGCAGACAAACCCGACAAAAACGTGGGAAATTAATCTTGTGAAGATTGAATCTGAGAGGAACTCGCGACGGAAATTAAAAATCCACCTGCATGCTCGTATATATTATTATTAATTACAGAAAAAAAAATTATTCCACTGTAAAAATTAATTTTTATCCGAAGTTTTCATCAAAAACCATCCTTCAACGTATTCAACAAAAAAAAAAATTTTGTTTCAATTGAAAATATCTCAGTAGCAATCGATAATAAAGGATATTTACTCTGAACCTTTTTTATAGAACTCAAAATTCCCTATAAAAAAGGTCTTAAGTAAAAATCTTGTGCTTCAATTATTTATCTAGATATTTACAAATTAAAAAAAATTTTCTCGACAATTCTAATTAAAGAGAGATTTAGGATAATTTTTTTTCTTTTAGAAATATCTCAATAACTGTTGATATTACAACAATTTTGCATAGAACTTTTTTTATAGAATTTTAAATTCTCTATAAAAAAGGTATAGGGTAAAAATTTCGTAAGTCAAATAGTTATCATGATATTCGCGTTTAAAAAACATGTTGATATTGTTATGTTTAAACTGTGAAGTTTTCTTTGATCTAAGTTCCGATATATCCTGGATATTTGTGGGGAAAATGATCCAGGATGTGTCAATTAGTTATTTAGGTCAATGGATCCAAGTCTTTATCAATCGCAAAGCTTTGTGGAAAGTTTTGGAGAAACTATAGAAGACGTGGGAGCTTCCTGTGCAAAGTTAGTCTCGTTAAAGTCAGTGCGAGCAAAAGTTGCCGATGGTCTGGCGCTGGTGTTTGTCCGCGTCTATGCTCAGTAGTGGAATTGACATCAATGCTGACGACAGCAAGCCTGTCATCGCGCGGACTTGCTTGGGAGTGTTAACACGTGTCAAATTTCGTCGCACGCAGGCGATTCCACAAAGCCACGCTGGAATCTCCATTGCACTCAGCCCCGGGAGCTGTCGGGGTGGACGTTGCGGAGGGTTGGCAGCTCTGTAACGAGCGGATACCATCATCGAGAACACATCAGACTTCCTACGCAGCAATTGATAGTCCAACAGACAGTCGTAATCGAGTCGATCTCGTTATATTCACTGATATCGACGCCTCACCGACTGCCTGACAATTTCTCAACCACTTTTCAACAGTTGTTAAGTAACCCCTGCACGTCCAACCCTAAAAAAACTATTCCTAGCCTGAAAAATTACCCAAAAAAATATTTAATCAACCCCTTCTAAGTGTTGACCAGTCAAAAATTTTTTTTACTCTCGAATATCACGCAAACTAATCGACTTATGAAATTTTTACCCGAATCCTTTTTTATAGAGAATTTAAAATCCTTCAAAAAAGATTCTATAAAAAAATCCTGTAACTTAATTATTTATCGAGATATTTTTAAAAACAAAAAATAATAGTACAAAAAAAAATTGTCAAAAGTAATTTTTTAAATCAAAAATATCAAGACAAATACTCGACTTACAAGATTTTTGCTAGAAACCTTTTTTATAGAGAATTAAAAATCCTACAAAAAAGATTACCTGGTAAAATCCTCTAACATTATTCGTTGTCAAGATATTCCAAAAACAAAAAAATTATCGTCAACCTAATTGTATAAAATCAAGATAAATTCTAAAAAAAATGTAATTATTAATCGTTTTTTATATAAAAAAATTAATAATAGGTTTAAAGAAATGGATAAGACAACTTTTGGAGTATTTATAATTTGATGACACGTAATTCACTGGCAGTTTGGCCTTTTAAAAGTGTCCAAGCAGGAATATACGAGCGAAAAATTGCGTTGGCTACGGTGGACGAGCAATAAAAAAGGCCAGAGGAGAAAAAATTACCTTGGCAGTAAAGCAGCCCTCGTAAATATCTCATTGTCAGACGATTCACGCACATGATTCATCCCCTCCTGACGCGAGACTAGACGACGACAAGAGGGACCCTCATCATCAGGTAGAGCTCGCGCTGCTGCCGTCGTCGTCGTCGGTAAGACCACAAAGTTAAATGCACTGCGAGTGCTGTTGTAAACTCGGTGTATATGGCACTCTAGAAATTTACGAGTGTGTATACGCTTCGTTAAAATGGTGCAAATCAGCTTCGAATCCGCGCCGCTAGCTTTAAATCTGCTGTTGCTGCTGCTTTTCGAGAGCGGTCGACCTCGTGCGCACGAAAAAAAAAAAAAAAACATCACGCGATTCGCATTTCCCTAAGTATAACGTATGCTCTTAATCCTGCGATTTATGCGTTTGGAATTAACACGCGCTACACGCGGGTGTGGCGTGTGCGGTTACACGACGTCTGCTCTGCGCGACAAATACACGCTTTACCACTAGACGAGCAATCGCAGCGAAAATGTTACCAACCCTTCTCTCGAAACATGCAAGTTTACTGTCATTTCAGTCGCTCTATTGATTTTAAAAGCATTTTTCTCCCCCGAAAAACACCACCAACCTATCACATTTTCAACAGAAAATTATAAATGCATTTTTTTATCACGAATATCATGATAATTATCCGACTTACGAGGTTTTTATCCTCTACCTCTTTTTTAGAGAATTTAAAACTCGATAAAAAAGGTTCTATGCACAAATTTTGTAGCATTAATTGTTATTGAGATAATGTTAAATGAAAAAAATTTTATCCTCATAGGCTCTTCAAAGAGAATTATCGAAAAAAAAATTTTGTCAATCGTGAATATTCAGATAAATAATCGAGTTACAAGATTTTTAATAAAAACCTTTTTTATAGAGAATTTTAAGCCCTAAAAAAAAGATTTCATCAAAAATTTTCATTACACAGTTCTTTATAACGAAATTTCTAAAAGAAAAAAATGTCAAACAGAATTGTAGAAAAAAATTTTTTTTTTTAATTTTTAAATATCAAGATAAATAATATAGTTACAAAATTTTTACACAGGACCTTTTTTGTAGAGAATTTCAAGTCCTACAAAAAAGGTTCAGAGTAAATATTCTCTACTATCAATTGCTACTAAGATATTCCTAAAAAACAAATTTTTTTTTCTTGTAATTCTAGTTTGACTGACGAAATTTTGTTTTTTATTCATTCTAAAGGTCGTGAAATGACTTATAGGTTGAGGTTTCTTCCTAATATTATTAAATAAGTATATATTTCTGAGGAGTAAGAGTCATAAATGTCTGGATGGCGCAAAATCCATTATAAATCGTCGCCTGACGTATTTAAATGAGGCCAAAAAAATGTTATACGAGACGCGTCCTCTTTTTCACTGCTGCTGCTGCAACACAAGCTACCTCACGGCGAGTAAACTGCAAAGTTTAACGACTCGTTAAGGCACTCGCTGACATTATCCGGTGCACACGCTGTAAATACCCACGCATACTTCGGTAAGCATATTTACCTTTTGCGCACTAGTATTATATAAAGCACGTGTGTTTTTAACGGCACAGGGGCCTCATAAACTGCCTCAAATCACAAAATACTCTCCAGCCGAACCTGATTCACGAATTATACAAGCGAGAAAGGGGTTTGCATCAAAAGGATTATCCTGTGATTAATACCGAGACACGCAACAGATGCGCGCCGTTGAAAATATGAACAAAAAAAAAAAAAATAGAGAAAAGCATCAGCTATAATATTTTAGAGGCGCATCCCGCGCACAACTCGGCTTTGTGACCACTTTGAATGAATGACGTCGCCACCGGTCTTTTCAGATATTGCCGCGCATTCAACCTCGAGATGGATTTCTCATGTGTACTCGCATGGATGAAAATTTTCTCTATAAAATTACCGTGAAATTTTCAGGTATCCGGCTTGTAATGCCCGCATATCACCATTTGGGGTGGAAATAATTTATTGCTTTGAATTAGTGATTGAAATTATGAGAGAAAAAAATTTTTTATGTCGTTATAAAGATATTATATATCGTTGTTAAATATTTTATTGCATGTTTTTATAATTTTATGACATTTGATGGGATGAATTAATAGGGTATTTTGAGTTTTTATGATATTTTATGATGAATTTTCGTTAAAGGCTTGTTATTTATGTAATTTTAAGGTGTTAAGACGATTTATATGATTGAAAAATTGGAAAAAATTGATGTTTTAAAATTTTTAAAGACTTTTTTTAATGATTTCAATTTGAAAAAGCAAGTTTTTTTTATTATTTTATGATATTTTAGGGGATGAATTTATAGGGTATTTACTGTTCTTATGATTAATTTGTATCGAGGGTTTATTATTTATGTAATTTGAAGATGTTGAGACGTTTTACATTATAAAAAATGGAAAAATAATATATATTTCAGGGTTTTTTCAAATTTTTTATGATAATTTGAATTTGAAAAAGCAGGTTTTTATCGATTTTATGACTCATAAGGGGATGAAATCATAAGGCATTTGGTGTTTTTATAATTAATTTTCATTGGAGGATTGTTACTTATGGAATTTTAAACTAAAAAATTAGAAAAAATTGATATTTAAAGTTTTTAAACACTTTTTTGATTATTTAAATTTGTAAAAAAAAAAAAAATTTTAATGAAGAAATTAATTACTAATAATAATTTAATTGATGATTTAAAATTTTTGAAATTTTCAAATTAAATTAAAAGTTGAGAATTTTTTAAAAATCACTATAAACTTGTCTTAAATATCAAACTATTAAAAATTCCAAAATTTATTATTCTTTAAATCAAATTTAAAAGTCAATTTTTAAATTAAAATTTTTTAAAATAAAAAAAAAATCCAAATTTCACCTATTTCAACATTATTTCTACAATTAAAAAATTTTAAACCGATAAAAAATAATCCAAATTATACGATATAAAAACAAAATTTCAAATTCCACTATACAGAATTTAACTAAAAAACCAAATTCTGATTGAAAAAAAAAAAAATATTTTATTTATCAAATTATAAAAATAATTGAAAATTTCACTTGAAAAAATTTTCTCAGGTCTGTTTAAGAATTTTAAACCTCAAAAAAAGTGAATTTTCATCCATAATCAAAATCTATAAGAAATATATAACAATAACGAAAAATAAGAAAAATTTTCAATTTAAAATTTCTAACATTGAATTAGCATAGAAGCAAATATCGGCTAGTAGTTCAGAGTATAATTTATTCATGATTGGATGACCGTTAGAAGACTGCAATTATGCAACTTAAACAGATCGGAATATCGAAGTGAAACAGATTGAATTAATGGCGAGTGAGTATTTGCATATTTCGTACGTACTTACACGAGATTGTCTATATAGATATAATAATAATATAAATGCATATACATATACAACACTTGGTCGTGTCCCTCCGTATGTAGTGCTCGGGCATTGTCTACTGGCGTATGGTACAGGCTGCTCCTCTGGCAATTCGCGTCCATGCAAATAGTTTATTGTCCATGAATGCAGCAATTGTTCTCACTCGCCAGGGCGTCGTTGAGTCTCTGCACACATTGGCACGGATAATCCCGTGGATTTTGCCGCGATTTTATAATACCCTATCCCGGTGATTTTGGCGCGCACACGTGAACAGCATGCACTCGAGCAAATTCCAGAGAAATCGATTTCGTGAGTATTAACGTCAAAAGTTCATTCAGGCTCAAGTTTCATCGGGGGGAAATCTTACGACATCGAACGGATATTACGGAGGCCCTTGACCACGAATTGACGTCACATCCTATCTACTCTATCCACACGGCTTGAGGTCACTTTCTATGTACAGTTTAATCTCAGCCATCTTTATAATTGTATCTTATAAGCCTTTTATGATTTTACGGAAATTTGTTGAAAAATGATTGCATTTTAACTAATTTTTAGTGTTCAAGCCTCAATGAACGTATAATTATATCATTTGAACATAATATTTTCGACTTGTAATTTTTTCAACATTTAAGAAATGTACAAACTTGAAAAAACTAAATTGATAAAAGTTGTATCATTGAAAACATTAAATTAACGTCTTTGAACCCGGTTGACATCATATTAAGGTGTTCTTTTTTGCTTATAAATCATGAACCATTTTTTGGATTTAATTAATAGACAGTGGGAGTGAAATTTGACTCAAAACACGTGATTTAAAACTATACTGATGTCATTCAGTTTAATATTCTCAATAATTGATCGTTTTCGGTTTAAAGTTGCGCGGATTTGAAATTGAATTCTCAAGTTTCAACATCAAAAGTATATTTTTCATGTATGAAAATATGTTTTATTATTTTTCGTTTTGATATATATGGAAATTCAAGAAAGAAAAAATAAACTGTGGACGGATATTTAGAGGTTTTTATTTACACGAGGAAATAACTTTACCCTCCAACTATATATACTTTGGGGTTATATGTCGCAGAGAGCTCACATCGTAAAAAAATCGTAAAAAGGTTACTTTCCCAAGCAAATAGACAACGCGAATTTTCCAATAATCATTTGACACACAAGAATCAATTTTCCGTGTGTCTGTGTGTGAGTTGTCATTTTGTTGTGAGGGATATCATGGATTCGAGAACGAGAATTTGCTTCGTTTTTTCTCGAAGAGAAAATCCTGGTTTATATGTGCGCATCCGGCAGTATATATAAAATGAAATATTTTTTTATTGCATTTATATATATACAGAGTCTGCATATCACGGAAAGTTGGAATTTTCTTTCATCCCCTTTTGATTGATAATGATAAAGATGGCGCGCAGAGGAAAATTCTTTATGAAGAAAGTGCTATGGGCTAATCCTCTCACAGTGATGGGTTGCAGGATGAGGCTGGTGTAAATTTCTCGCAAACTCGTGGTAGTGGCTTCACTATACAAGATTATAGCGGCCGAGGAGCAAAAGCGACAGATAAAGGCTCAGGTGAGATACGGTGTCAAGACTTAAGGATGTTATAAACGCGTACAGTCCAGTCTAAATTATATCTTGGTACTTTATAACTTTGTTTTTGGGTCGTTTAAAACATAGATCCATTTTATAAATCACCCAAAAAAATAAATAACCAACAAATCACGTCTCTAAAACCGAAAAGGTGTATCGTCAAAAAATCCAGACCTTTTTACTCACTGATTCCTTAATAAGGATGTGAGTTAGACAAATTTTGTTAAGGACCTTTTTTCTAGCCAATAAAATTCTCTACAAAAAATATTTCTTAAGAAAACTCTTTATCTTTAATAGTTTCAAAGTTATTACAATTCAAAAAAACTACAAAATTTTATATAAGCTCCGTTAGTTCAACAAATTTGAAAATAATTAAACTATTAATATCTTGATAAAGATGCGAGTTAGGAAAATTTCATTAAAAACCTTTTTTATAGCTAATAAAATTATCAACAAAAAAGGTATCTTGAATAAAATTTCTATATTCAGTAGTTTTTAAGATATTTCAGTTTTAAGCAGCAAATTAATTCTAAATATACGTCGTTTTGACTTTAGCGATATAAGTCCCATTGAAAAAGCTATTTCTAACAAATCTAGTGATTAAAATGTGAAATTTTCCTTCCATTAATATTGCCCCATTGTTTCAGTTTAACCATAGTTGCAGGTTTAAAGGTAAACAAGTAGAATTTCCGGTTTTACTCGGAAAAGTTTCAAAAGAGATTCTTTAGATTTTACTAGAGTGACTAACATCACTAGAGTTGGCGTGAATTTACATAATGTAACAGCAAGGTGCACTCCGGGCCTTAATTACATTTTCGCGATTTGTCCCCGTCGGATTAGTTAGTTGAGCGCACGACCTCAAGTCCTGGAGCATACATGGGCGGCGTATATAATCGAATGAGAGTTCACGTGGCCACGTCAACCTTAACCTGAAAGTCGGCTGACCCAGAGAGGGCCATCAGAGTTTGTCCTCTCTCTAGAGCTTGGAATTTAGTTTTGAACTACTGACGCGCAGCCACAACGGAATATGACGTACATCAAGCTCCCCATGTTATTTCATTAGTTGTCATTATATTGTGCGCGAATGTTCGGCTCGTTATTATTTTGGACACACAACGGTTCATTCAATTAATACTGCCCGCAGCAATCAATTTGACACATGTGCTCTACTCGCATTCGTCACACAGAGGTCTCTGAAATGCTCTAGTTCTCAAATCCAAAAGTCGTACTCATACTGAAATACATCGTCATATCCGCGAGGGGATGTGGAAAAATGAGACAGCACATTTTAATCATTGAAACTGTTGATACAATAATCATTGTGGGCGCATGAAAAAAAAAAACGGATATAGTTATGTCGTTAATTATTTAGTTGAACTATAATAAGAATGTCCGATATATGTCCTTTATGATTTTGGACATGAAGATGCATAATTCAATGTTTTTTTTTATCGAATTTATGTCTTTTTTGACCTTATTTCTATTTTATTTCAATTAAATTCTATTCATTTTCAACTGTCACAATTGAAAATAATAAAAAATACAGAAGTAAAAAATGTTAAATCTATGAAACGTCACCGAAATTTTCTTCCAAAAAAAATTTTTAATTCAAAATTTTTCAATTTTATTCAATTGAAGACATTTATTCTCTATTTTTTCGACTAAAATTCTAAGAATTTTAAACTAAATGATGGAAAAAAAATCTAAAGACATGCAAACGAATAAAAATGTCTATTTTTTTACATTAAAAAAAAATTTTTTTTACAATTTCTGATAAATAATGATATTTTTTTCTTCAAAAAAAATTTTTCGAATCCAAATTTTCCAGTTTTTTTCACCCTTAAAGTCATTTAAAACTTTACTCTCTATTTTTTTCAACTAAAATTCTAAAAAATTTTAAATTAAATAATGATTTTAATTGATAAAAAAAGTAAAAAAAAATGTATAGATAATGAAAATTATTTTTTTAATACTAATTTTTTTGCAAAAATTTTTTTTCATAATTTCTAATAAATTTTAACATATTTTTTTTCTAAAAAAATAAAATTGAATTCAAATTTTTGAGTTTTATCCAATTAAAGTCATTTAAAACCCTAAGAATTTTAAATTAAATAATGACTCTAAATAATCAAAAAAAAATATAAACAAAAAAGAACCTCCTTAATTTTTATTATTAATTTCCAATACTTTTTTTTTTTATCCAATAAAAAATAATATCTAATTTAAAATATTTCCCATGTATTTTAAAACTGAAAAAAAAAGTGTCACACAAAGGGTTTTTAAACACGTGTATATACATACATATATAGTAAAAACAAAAAAAAGTATGAGCAAAGTTGTGTAAAAATGTGCTTCATGTTGCCATGCAAAAGTAGCGTTAAATAAAAGCGTGAAAAAGTAAAATATTCAAGCGCTTGTAATGCAATACTCAGGTTACAACAACGGGGACCTTGATGGCAAGTAACACGTAGCCATATTCGACACGAACCGCGCACAAGAGAGTAGCGAGCGATCGTTAAAAGCAACCCCTCTGGTTTTTCCCTCGCAAGTCGTCATCGCGGCACACCCTTGGCCCTCTCACGCGACGATTTGCCATCCCGTGTGGTAATCATCAGCGCGTCACGAAACTTGAAAGCATTTTTTTTTAATTCGAAAAGGACGCGACCTCTCGGACAATCATTTGCCGTAATGAAAACGATAATGACACGGGCACGTCTATGAGGCCTCTGTCATTATATACCTCTATAGAGAAGATAATTCTCGTGATATTATGGGTATAACGTAATGAAAACGATAATGACACGGGCACGTCTATGAGGCCTCTGTCATTATATACCTCTATAGAGAAGATAATTCTCGTGATATTATGGGTATAATCGCGAGGTGAAGATTTTTTTTTTACCTTTCAACAGTAATTCGTCACGACGGAAATTCGCGCATAATTCCCGCAGTGCTGGACAGACAAAAAAATAATCGCGAGGTGAAGATTTTTTTTTTACCTTTCAACAGTAATTCGTCACGACGGAAATTCGCGCATAATTCCCGCAGTGCTGGACAGACAAAAAAAAAGGCCCGCGGGTGGAGTAGAGCAAGATAAATTGGAAACAGCTGATGAAGCAATGTGGCACAGGCATGGAAAAAGCGCGCGAGTAAAAAGGAAATCGCGTATACAGAGT
This sequence comes from Macrocentrus cingulum, assembly GCA_002156465.1. NCBI lineage: Eukaryota > Metazoa > Arthropoda > Insecta > Hymenoptera > Braconidae > Macrocentrus > Macrocentrus cingulum. The sequence goes on from MVJL01010303.1 coordinate 65,675, forward strand.
TGGAATTCGGGGTCGGGAAAAGCTCGACGAAGCGTGTTGGTGCACCAACCGTGACTCTAGATCGCGAGTCACTCGCTATCAAGCTATATAGCTATCTAGGGGGGTCCACTCGTGAATTCCCCCTTGCTACCAATGTATATTTTGCGCACGCTGACTGATTCGGGCCAGCTATATATTTATATATATACATTTGCGAACAAGCAAAGTGAACCACCTTTTATTTTTTATTTTCAGTATCAGGATATATAACAACTCGAGAGGATTACCTTGCGGTCCCTTGCGCTAAAATTTGCGACGGAAACTTTGGAAACCATCCACCGTTTTATAATCCTGACGATCCGCCCAATAAAATTACTCACCAGGGTATATAGGTCTAAATTTTTTTTCCGTTATTGTAGCCTTTTGTTTACTGGTTTTTTTTTTTTTTTTTACTTTTCGGAATCACTGCGGTAGATATTTTATGGAGGGGTGTAAATGGTTTTTTCATCACTGGAATATATATGAATATGTAAATTAAAAAACTGTTAATATTTAGAAATTGTGAAGAAAAAAATATATTTCTGCAGAAAAATTTGTTTTAAAACGTCGCGTTTTACAAAATGTGGATGAATGGGCTTTTTCAAGTAGAATAAATTTTGAAAAAAAAATTTTATACAATCAAGAGAGTCTATTTAACATATTTAATTAAATTTTTGTCATTAAATGAGAATTTTTTTCGATATAGTTTTGAAAAATTGAAATCTTTGTAAATCAGGATTTTGTAAAATAACAAGTTTTTAACCTTTTTTCCTAGTTTTTAACTTGAAAAATTCTCTTTTTTTCTTTTGGAATTTCGAAATTTTCTTACGATATTTTTAAGAACTGAAATTTCAAAATTTTGAAAATTAGGATTTTGCAAAACTTTTATCAAATTTTTGAAGATTTAGCTCTATTTTTTCAACTCAAAAAATTATTTTTACTAAATTTTTGAAATTATTAAGATGTTTTAAAAAGCCGAAAATTCAAAATTTTGAAAATTTGGATTTTGACAACTGTAAAATTAAAAAAAAAAAAACCTTCTTTATTTTTTAAACTCAAAAAATTCATTGGTATAGAATTTTGAAATCTACCTTACGATACTTTAAAGAATCGAAAATTCGAAATTTTTGAAAAAAAACCTTAATCGTAAAAAAATGCAATATTTCCAATTTTAGGTCCTTATTTTTTCAACCCACAAAAGTCATTTTTACTCAATTAAAAATCCTCTTAAAACATTTCTCAAAAAATCGAAAATTCCTAATTCAAAAAAAACTATCACAAAATTAAAAATTTGAAATCTTTTTTTTTTCCAAAAAATCCCTTTAAAAAAATCCTCTATTTCGATTTTGTAATTACCGAAACAAAAAGAAACGAATTAAATTTTTTCTAAATTTATAAAAAAAAAAACGTTTTCTAAAATTAAAACCAGAAAAAAATTGCATAAAAAAGTGACAGATGAGAGGGTAAGGGTAAGTAGTATAGAATTACGGATGAGGGGGCGGGGAGTGAATGAAACAGCGAGAAATTCCTACTGTTTGAAATTTCCAGCGAGTAGTTTTGTGTCTTGCACGGAGTAATGTGGCGACGCAAGGTTTTTATGGTGGTGTACTTGGCCCTCGCGTGGAGGTGATGTAACCGGAGGTAAAGATAAGGGTGAAAGAGCTCAGAACATTAGTCGTCGTGACTCGAGAGTCTCTGGCAAAGCCACGGGCACACTGTCGTACTACTGCAGTTCTTGCCGCCGTAAACAAATTAAACTGCTTAGCCACCTGCAAGCACACGCGTCTACCGGGGTCTTTCACCCTCGGCGGCGACCTCACCCGCCGCTGACGAGCCAAACGTCTGCCTGCAGTGGGGAGAAAAAGAGACTCGTCTCGAGCACACTGAATACACCATTCTTACGTCTTCAAACTCGTATTGCCATTGTCTCTCGCACACCCGAGAATACTTTCTCTTTAGCCTCTGCGCGCAAGTCCCGCAGGACTTTCTTGCTAATTTCCTGGCGCCTTGGGGACCAGGCAACTGAGAGAGATAAACGACAGACTTGTCGAGCATCCGAAAAGGTAATCAAACTCTTGGCTGTGGCTATTAATTTCTTAGTCTCTCGCGCGCACCGGATTTTCTCAACTTCCGCAAGTTACAGGCTTGCCTGCACCCTCGGTATATTTTTTTTCACCCTCGAAAATCCGAGGAAAATCATTTATTTTAGTTAAATAATTTTTTTCCATTATAATATCCACCAAAATTGCGAAGAAAAAAATTTTTTCTTCAAACAAAAAATTCGTAAAGACAAAAATTTTGAATTCCAAGTAGTAAAATCGTGTTTTGGTCAGACGAAAAATTTTTTTCTCTATAATCATTAAAATAGAGGTTAAAAAAAATTGGTTTTTATCATGTAATGTCAATAAAATCGATTTCTCGGAAATTTTTATCTTACTATAAAATTTAGATGACTCAGTAATTTTCTTAGTTTTTTACTGATAACTCAGTAAAAATTGAAGATAACGAAATAAGTCTAAAACCAAATTTTTAAGAATTAAATTCTCTATAAAAAACATAATAAAAATTTTTTCTGTATCTCAATTAATTTCCAAAATATCTTAAATTGAAAAAAAAAATTTTTTTGTTTCAAAATATCTCAAAATTCCTGCAAGATACAAAAAAAAATTTTAAGACCTATTACATAGAAAAAATAACCCCCTAAAACCTCAAACCAAAATAAAATCAATATCTACCATATTAACCTATTTATCTTTGAAAAAAAAAAATCCAAAAAAAAATCTAAAATCATTCTAAGAGTAAAAAAAACCGAAATTAATTTTTTTTCACCGTCAAAAAACATTCTCAAATAAAAACTCTACAGAATGTCATCAATAAAACACGTGAACACCCCAAGTGCGTGAGCGAATGGTGGTTTATCGCGCATCAGCGGAATTTCGGCACGACAACAAAGAGCCGAAAAACCCGGTGGCAATAATTCACCGAGCGGGGGTACACAGAGTGGCCTAAGATGCCATAGGGTTGCGTGTCTTATCGCCGGACCTCCTTATTGCCTTCCGGGCAATGGAGCGCGATGAAGTGAAGCGTGATAATGACGACTCGATTGGATAGAAAGAGATGTGTAATAAAAGACGCGCGAGTCAATAGCCGGTATAGGTGAGGGGAGGGAAATCCTCTTCCTTCGACTGCGAGTATAATAAAACCTATCGAGGGCTCGTTGTAAGCCGGAATCAAGACCCCGCGAGAGTCGCGCGACCGTTATAAGCTGAAAACAATGGAGGTACTACCGCCAAGTCTCACTCGCAGAGCGCATATATATAGCACAATGAACGCGTCAGCTCGTTCGACAATTATTCCCGGTGGCCTCAAGCCGCTGTTATGCACCCACCTCGTACTCTTCATACCACAATTTCCGCAGATGGAGTTTCTCCCGCTCTTAAATCACTTAATGTTCACAGTGAAGGATTATTCTCCGTCCAAAAATCACCCTTTTTCGTGTTTTAGACCAATTCCTCCGTCATATCAAAAGGTAATTTCGCTTTGTTTCACGCGATCGCTATCAATTTGGATTGTTAGCCATCTGGTACTGTTAAATCTTATTGATTCAAGTGAAAAAAATAATTATTTTTGTAGACAATAAACATTAAAAGGCAATTTGTAACATTTTAATGGTTTTTAATCATCTAAAATTTGATTTTGGAATAAAATATCTAGTGTACTAAAACTCATGGCTTAATAATTATTACTTTAAACACAATAAATTCTAAGGATTTTAGTGTTTCATTAGATAAAACTAATGAAAATTAAGTGATAACAAATATGACTGTTGATTTTGACTAATATCTTGATAACGCGTAGATTTATGAAATTTTTACAAGATACATTTTTTAAAGATTTTTTTATTTTAAACAAAAAAGTATTTCTGAAAAAATGCCGTAAACCTCATCATTACCAAAATATATGTTAAAGAAAAAAAATTTTGCAGTAGTTATAATTTTTTTAAAAAAACATGATTTCTTTTCTAAAAACCTTGTTAAAAATTTTTAAACCTCCTCCAACTTAATAACCTTATCTAAAAAAACAAAAAAAAAATTTTTAACATTCTAAACTACCTTAACTCAACCTAATATCCATCAATATCTCGATATAATTCGAGTTATAAACATGTGATGATCAATCCACACAAAGTATCGATTAAATCTGTCTGATTTTCCGGGCATTTCCACACGGCAAACGATGAGAAACATGAAAATGATTGATGTTAATACAGACCTCGAGTGGGTAATGAGGTATTTGAGGGCGGAGCAGTGAGCAGGCGATGAGGCAACGCGCGCATACAATGTGTATATATACAGTACATATCAAATTAGGCGCGAGAGAGTGAGATAGACAGGAGAAATTGGTCCTGTACGCCATGGAAATATAACGGGCATGACGATCTATAGCCTGTGGACCACCATTGGCGACTCGCTCTCGGCCCACGTCTCGGTTATTCGACACGACTTGTCAGAAACGCGCGTTTATCAAGCTAGATCGAGTGAGCTACACGGCTTCTCCATCCTGGAACCTATTTTTTTTCTTCATTCGGCCCATGGACAAATGTTTAAAAAAGACAATCATTACCATTTGAGGCGACTAGAGCCATACGGGGTCTCGGGTTACACGAAAACGTCGCCGCGTGTCTTTGTCGCGTGAATTTTAACTATTAGTTTGATGGGTCCAATTGACTTTTAGGTGTGTTAGGACTTTGTAGAGTGGCCCACCACAAGCGATGGATCCATTGGAAAGTCGTTGTTGGCCCTGGCCGCTCGGCAATTCATCGCTTGTGTGTGGAAAACTTGAAATTGCAAGTTGGACCCAAAGGTCGACTCGGCAAAATTCAATTCCGGATGGGTTTTGCATCGCCCTCATCGACCCTTTGCCACCATGACACATCCACACACGGTAGCAAATTGATCCTTTGACCGTAACCGATCACCTAAACTACTTTAATGATGAGGATCGACCACTTTGACCGCGTCGCTTCATCATCTAATCATGAAGCCAGCAACTTTCCACCCGCGCGCATATAAAAAATTCCGTCTTTTACGTTATAACCTTGCCGTTCTAATGGACTCTTGCGTAATGACTGTCCGATCTATCACTGAGTGGGCAAAAAATATCCCGGTGTATTATTGTCGATTGATTGACGCCATCGACTGCGACTTTTTTCGCAGGCTGCGCGAGCTCGCAAACTGCTGATAAGAAAACAATGCACTCTTTGTCGGGGGATAGTTTTTTTTCCAGGACATATAGGTATTTGAGAAAAAATTTCAACTGCAAAACTATGTCATTTTTTTCCATGAAAATCAAAAACTAAAAAAAAAAAATGCTTCATTTTTTAAATTTTTACTTTTGACATCGTAAAACAGTAAATATTTTATTTCAACCAAAAAACGTCACTGTTTCAACAGTTTTCCCTACTTTCCTTAAAAAAAAATCTTTAAAAAATGTTTTTTTTTTTTTTTTTTTTTAATTTTTAAGAATGATTTCTTCAGAGAAAAATTTTTTTTCGATAAAAAATTGGAGAATCATCGTAAACTTGGGTTAGGATTTTTTTAAATATAAAATTGAAGTAAAAAAACTATAAATCACACGGTAATTCAACTGCGTGAATTTTTCCCTTTTAATAAAGAACGAAAAAAAAAAATGCGGAACTCAAACGGCAGCGAAACACACCTAGAGGACAGTTAACACGTGTTTCCCATCTCACTGTCGTTCCGGTGTAACAAGTTCTCCAAGTGGCGACGTCACGTTCACCCCAGGGGCTGCAGCAGCGCGACAGAATCCTGGGGAATGTGGCGCGCACAGAGGCTTCGCCATATCTCAGGCTTCCTGCCACGACGTAATTTCCGTTTAACGGCAGTCGCGCACGACGCGAGCACACTAGGTATATAGATTTACACAGAGGCTTCGCCATATCTCAGGCTTCCTGCCACGACGTAATTTCCGTTTAACGGCAGTCGCGCACGACGCGAGCACACTAGGTATATAGATTTCACATGTGACTGCCTGTTCTAATGACTTTAACAGACTGCCTAAACAACCCCGAGAGAAAATTTCTCGGGTCAATTTGCACAATGTTGAGTGACTGCTGTGGACCGACTTTTGAGTAGTCACACACTAGGCCCACGGCAGGCACCGGTAGTGGACTTTAGGTCGACACGCAGTTACTTACACGGTCGACACGTATTGCTGCGTGCAGAATATGGCCGGTCCACAGCGGGTACTCACCGGAGCATTTGGGCTTATCGCGAAATTGTATATACATATAATATATGTACATATGAACAATTATTATCTAATGAAAAATTTATTGATTAGATGGAGCAATGTTACATAGTTTACATTTTTTTATACTTAATAAAATATGAGCTGTTGAGTGTGTAAATCGTTCTCAGGAATCTATGCATATTTTTTTCGTATTCCTTCGTATCGTTGTCTGCCTTTTTAAGATTTTTCTCCGCAGCTAACGAATAGATCTCACAGAATTAGAGACCTTCGTATCTCTATCAAGAGAATGGTCAATCTTGAGATCCTTCGCAGCCCGGAAAAAAACCTGCCCTAACCGAGGCGCGATCCCACGTTGCACCGAGTCGTAGCCGCATGGTCTTGACCACTGTGCTACGAGCTCGGCTTGCATATTTTTATATTATAATAGCATAGCATTAGAGAAGACTCGATTTCAAATAAATTATCCGGAGGTTGATTTGGTGTTGATGGTTGCATTTTTTTTAAACCTTGAAATATACGTGTTATATATTTCTTAAAAATAATAGGTTGGCTCAGAGCCGAAAACTATTTCTATAAGTCAGAAATGAATTTGGACTTAGAAATATTTTTGCGGGCGTATAAGAATTTTTCTAAGTCCTAAAAATTTGTGGACTTAAAAAAATTCTTGTACGCCCGCAAAAATATTTCTAAGTCCACAAATTTTTAGGACTTAGAAAAATTGTTAGGGATCCGCAACAGACTCGCAACACACACTTTACAGTCGGTTACGGTCTCGAAGCGTGAGAAGTGAAAACTTGTATAGCTGAAGCACGCACTACAGCATGCAGCTCTGCTGCGTGCTCTAAAAATCGGACTAACACTACACTCTTTAGTGTGGGCCTGTAGTCGACCTGTTGTTGGTTAACGAAACGGTGTCGATCTGCTGAGTGTTTGCAGTCGACCCGAATATTTTCTCTCGGGACTGCAGTGAAATCATTCCAGAAAAATCCTACAATTAAAATTTTCCTTTCATCTCAAGAAAAATTGCAATAAAAAATCAGAGGGGTAGGGGGTTGAAAAACTGCAGTGAAATCATTCCAGAAAAATCCTACAATTAAAATTTTCCTTTCATCTCAAGAAAAATTGCAATAAAAAATCAGAGGGGTAGGGGGTTGAAAGAGTTTTAGACAGGAGAATTGAAGGAATATATCTAGTGGATAAAATTTTCTATCAGGCCCCTCTCAACGGCCCTCATACTCGTTTGTCATCGCCGCGAGCGTGAGAAATTCAACGAGTGTGTGAAGGCCTTTTGCCCACGCCCCGAATGCCTCAATCACTGCGGGCCGATTGTCCGCCGTGTACTTATGGTCTCTTTTTGAGCGTGTGAGAGAACGATGAAAGGACGAATTTTACCCAGCACGCGCGCCCGCCAGTTTAAAGTCTTTAAACTCTGTCTCTCTGACATCCACATTGGATAGAGGAAGTTCCACCCGTTTTTTCAGGGGGGTCCGAGGGGTTGCTTCAACTGAAAATATCTTGTATTTATATATTGTATTGTTATTAATGTATTATGAATTTTTTTTCGGCTTGAATAGAATTTTTTTTTTCGCCAATTTCGTCCCCTTTTGGGATGGCAAGCAAGGAGGAAATAGCTAAGGGGGTTGATACCGAACGAAAAATTAATTTCTCGTCTTTTTTAACACTCAAAAAAATATTTTCCAGCCATTTTTTATCCCAAATTCTGCAGTTATAATTGTTTTTCCCTGGGAAATTTAATAAAAAATCATATTCTTATTTTTTTTCAACATAAAATTCAAAATTTAGAGGAAAATTTTGATAGAAAAAAATTTTCGTCCCGTAAATAATGAAAATTTTAAGGCAGAAAAAATTTTTTTTTGTTTAAAATGAATTTTTTCATTTTTCTCCCCATTTAGAATGACAGAAGAGGAGGGGGATGATTTCAGGAGGGTAAAAAAATTTTTCAGAAAACGAAATTTATAGTTTAGAAAAGTATTTAAAATTTTAAAATATTTTTAAACAGTTTTTTTTTTTTTTTCAATAATAGAAAAATTATTTGATGACTCAAAATTTAAAAATATTCTGTTTTTGAGATCGTTTTAAAATGAGTAAATACGCGAAATAACGAGGGATGAAAGTGGGGAGTTGGAGTAATAAAATAGCCTGAGTAAATCATCAAAACAATAAAGCACGTCACCGCAAAAAATAAATATGAATAAAGTCCCAATTGATTGAAATGACTGTCAATACTTTAACCATATAATTTCCAACATTATTGAATATATTAAGCCCATGAATAATTCCAACAGACGTCGAATCTATTTGAATAACGATCGAGCAGAGATATCAATTGAAACAAATCCTCAATCACGTGACAGAACATCGTGCATCCACGTAAAAGCCAGCCTATATACCTTAAAAGCAAAAAAAAAACTATACCGAGAAGTAACACGTGTATAAAAACTGTTTATAGCACAATCTCAAGTTTTACAACTCCTCGGAGGCATAAAAAAATTGAAGAAGACCATCAAGAGCAGAAAAGTAATGGAAAAAAACTGAAAGAACGAAATACAGAAATAGAGAAAACTCAATAACTCCCTCTAGCCATGACCTGGACTATTTTGCTTCTTCTTCTTCTCGACTCTCCAAGCAAAGTCGTCACGAGGTTTCTTGCGACGCTTGAGAAACTTCTTGGCCAGTAGAAATATACGAGCGAACTGTCAACGAAAAGCAACTCCGACAATTTTCTGAGAGCGCGTGCAGCTAACGAATCGAGCCGGACGATAAACTGTCGCAAAACCGGCCTGAGAGAAGTTTGCGTGACGCTTCACGCCTTCTCAGCAGGAACACGACGAATAATAAATAAAATAATAAAAGAAAAACCAACGAAAGACTTTGAATATTTTGTCGACAGGAGATATTACTCAAAGCGACATTGTCATCATGAGAGAGAGACGTCTTAATCGCAAAGTATACCTATATAAGTGATGCCGGACGTGTGTTTGCGTCATACATGTGCAGTAGTATAGTGGAGCCATAGATAGAGTTGTAAATGAAGAGAAACAGTGCCTAGCTCCTCGTTGTCACCGCCAATTTGCCTCTTCCTGTTGTCAAACTCGCTCTCACTCGGACCCGGCCTATAGTGTCTGCCCACTTCACAGTTACAATCACTCGTTGTAAGTTTAGACCGTCAAAAAGCAAAAAATCTAAATTCACCATCAAGTTGAATTTTCTGAGATTTTTTTCCAGACTCCCGGAGTCTTCTTCAGGGCTGCTATGCAGCCCTGTTGGAACCTTGCTGGAGAAGAGTTACAATTAATCCAAATTGAGTCCGATTCGACCGTAAAAAAATCATAGCGACGAAGATATGACAAAAAAACATCCTTACAATTGATTTTTTAATGGAATTTCTTTGAATTATCGCTTAAGAAGTTATGATGGTCATTCAAAATGAAAAAAAAAATCAAAACGTATCTTCAATATCAGTCATAGGCCCAATTTTGGTTTCAAGTGCTCTATTAGCTGTTCAAACGTGATATTATAAAAACTTTTTCATCAATTTATAAAAATCGAAAAATCAAAACAGTTCCTGCGAAACAAAAAACTAAACAGTTATTGCTGTTTTTCTGCAGCTATATTTCGAGTTTTATTCAATTCGTCCATTTTGTTTACGTGCAATTGGGCATGACGTATAATCGCCCAAGTTCAAATCACATTTTCTCATAAACCAGGTGGTCAAATGATTTGAAATTTAAACCATAAATTCCTGATAATTAGACCATTCATTGATAAATGTTTAAAATTTATATAATAGAAGTTTTTTCGTTTCATCATCGAAACTTCTTAAAAGACACTTTGTTTTACTGTTTAAGTCATAGATTCTCTTAAATGTGCAACTGTATAGTCGAAACAATTGTTTAAATACCACGGATTAAGAAGCCTCGATTCGTTGTAATTTTTCAATTGAAGGAAGAGTCTAATTTCGCGGCTGAATCTCGACAATATTTCAATGAGTTTAATAAAGCGAATAGAGGAACATGAAGAATTATGGTGAAACTCGACCTCAGAAACATCAACACACGGTTTTACTTCTATTCACCCTCTCTACTGATGTCTGTCAAATTATCCACAGACGGAGGTTGGTGATGATCCAAGTGTATGGTCGTAAAAGCAAGCAGAGAATATGTAGAAGCGTAAACCCATTGATCACGTACACGTTCAAAGTCACTTGTCCTCGACGCGACCGCGCGGAATCACTCGTCAGACGCGCAAGAGTTACGATCGGCGCCGTGGTCTCTTGGAAAAGAGTGTGTTATATACCATTTTGCCTGCTTCTGATGATATTCTTTCAGACTTGCTATATATAAAGAGTTACGATCGGCGCCGTGGTCTCTTGGAAAAGAGTGTGTTATATACCATTTTGCCTGCTTCTGATGATATTCTTTCAGACTTGCTATATATATGTGTAAATTTCCGTCACGCGATATTGCCTTAATTTATATCAAGGTGGGAATTGATTTATCTAAAGACTGAGAGCCCACTCGATTATTGATATATATATGTGTAAATTTCCGTCACGCGATATTGCCTTAATTTATATCAAGGTGGGAATTGATTTATCTAAAGACTGAGAGCCCACTCGATTATTGCGAGGACGGTTCTCTTTTGCAGACGCCTCAGGAGGTCCGTTGACCACTTCCTGCCGTCTTTTCTCTTGTCGCTCTTGCCCGCAGCCACTCAGACTGGCCCAAGTGTGCTTTGGGGATCCCGACGTTTTTCCCCTGCTCTCGACATTCGCGTGTCCCCGGGCGCTCCAATTACCCCGTGAAATGCTCATTTCGAATCACATTGGTCAAGTACTTCACTTCATACTATTGTACTATGTATTCACGGATTTTTCACTGGTATAGACTCTATTGTTTATTGCCTCAGTGTGCTTTTATAATAATTTTTTATTGCTTAATCAGGATTTTTTCTATACAAAACAATTTTTTTTATAATTTAATTTCAAGCTCTGATGGATGCTTATTATTCAAAATATGAGAAAAAAAATTTTTTATCGATAAAAAATTCGAAATTTCACATTTTTATAACACGTTTTAATTTTTTATCATCAAAAAGTTTAAATTTTAGTTGAAAAAAAAAATACTTATGACATTTTAAAAGATGTTTGAAGGTTTTTTTTATCAACAAAAATTTTTTTAAGGCAGAAAAAAAAATTTTTCAAGTCAATTTGACCATTAATTTAAGAATAATCATAAATTCCACAAACGGACAATTTTCTTTCATCTGAAAACCACGGTTCAATCACTCTTTTCATGCAATCATCCAACTAATTATCACAAAAACTTTGTGGAGAATGAAAAAATATAAAATTAAGATTTTTTTTTTTTTTTTTCATTAAATTGGCGGTAATTGACGCGATGAAGTTTGGGGCAAGTGCATTCTCCACACTTTCAAAAGCACTCCAAGTCAAATATATAATATATAGTTTCACCGATAATTTTTCCAACTCTCGCGCGGACGTGCTGACCTTGCTTTTATGCTTTCGCGTGCAACGCAGCCATATCAAACAAAAAGTCACTTTTTTCTCTCGTTGTTTTTTTATTTAGACTAATAAGAGTATAGAGGGGGAAAAAGCAAACGGGAAAACCGCTGTGATTTCACATTGTTTTTAATCGAGGGTAATTAAAAAACAATCACAAGCAGCAATTAAAAATTCATGTCACGTATAAATAGAAACATGTAAAATGGGCAATTCTATTTTATTTTGTAAAATATCCCTTTCTTCTTTATATATAAAATTTTTATCAATTATAAAAACAATAAAAAACAAGTTGAAAAAAAAAATTTTTTTCTCCCCTCAGAATTGTCATTATCGCAGGTTACAAATATGTTTTTTTTTTTTATTGGATCAATGTATGAAATATAAAAGCAATGGGTGTAATATTAATTCAGTAAATCACAAGTTGACTGAGCTAATAATGAATTGCTTAGGCCGCATCATAATAATCGAATACGCGATGTTTTCGGTAATTAAGATACTGGTCGTAATACCAGTGGGCGGGTCGCTCGTCCTGCAAGATAAATGTCTTATAAAATAAGCCAAGAAGACCATTATTCGGCGCGCGCAGTGAAAGAACGCAGCTGGCTGAATATTCCCTGGGTGTGCGCGATTAATTTATTTTTTCTAAACACCAACGATAAATCTCTCTCTAATTCTACTTGCCGCGCGTTTTCTGCTCACAAGCTTGCTCGCTCACTCGCTGATGTATATTTATAATAATATGCCTCATTCCCATCAACTCAATCAGACCAAAAATACCACATTCCTTAAAAACATGAAACTTTTCATCATTTTTTAAACGAAAAAAAAAAAAAAATAAATATTTCTTATTTAAAATTTTGTTAAAAATTAAAAAAAAAAATTATCTGATTTAAATTAAATTATTTTTATTTTTTAATAAAATAAAAACCATGAAAAATCAATAATTTCAGAATGTTTGTAATGTTAAAAATTTTAAATAAAATTCAAACTATAAAAAATTTGAATTTTTAATCGTACAAAATTTTTTTCAAGACTCTCCCTTCAATATTAGCTCAAAAAATGACTAAAAAAAAAATTCTCAACTGATGAGAAAGTCCGAAAAATAACTCGCCCCGAGACTACAGAAAAATTTTATATTTTTTAAAAATTTCTTAGACACTCCTGATGAAGCCTTGCCGAGGCTTTTATCCTGCTGTAATACGTCAAGATTTTCTGCAGGACCTCGCTGCATAAAACTACAGTCCACATCATGTCCTATTTGTCGGTAGAAAAATAAACAAGAAGAAAAACTGACGAAAAATGAACTTTTACAGTGAATTTCGATCTATCAAAATTTTTTTCAAACGCTTGGGCCATTCTATACAATGTAAAACTACTCTAACAGATGTAAAATTATCCAAAGAACCTTGTAAAATTATTTCAAACTCTAGAAATCGTCGTTTACAAGTCTAGAAAAATTTTTATATCTTTCAAAAAATTAGTATTTTAGCTGGAGAATTGTCTGAATATTCCGTAACTTGTATTTAATAAATAAAAAAATTCTTTCCCCCATACAATTTTGAGCTACAGAGATGAAAAATAAAAAAATGGTGACTGAAAAGCATGGAATTGCGGTTATGTATGTTTTTTTCTTCGTTTTCTTGCGGGTGATACGGGAAAGAAAGCATGGAATAATATTCAAGGCAGAGTTTTGAGTGAGTTTATGCCTGTGCAGGCGGCAAGAAAGTTCAACTCTGCGCGCGGTGTTTCGTGTTATGTAAATATATTCACAGAGCTCTCGGGCTTGGTTAATACTTGCGCGACCCCGCGAGCAGAGTCTGAAAGCGCGCGAGGGTATATAATATATACCTATATAGCGAGAGCTCGCTACTCTTTTTATCTGGGTGGTTGTCGAGCAACGAGAATATATGCGAGGTGGATAAGAAGTCAGGCAATTGACTCGCAACTGCGACAGCCAACTGGAGCGGCGCACTAAAGCGCGCGATAGCCGCCGATCGCGCGCGTCCTTATCGGACAAACAATTTCGCGCCATGGAATACCAAGGGTCAAGACTATTAATTTTGTATGCACTTTGCTGCATTTGATTTATGCCAGAGAGTGGCTGACGCGTGTATATCACGTGCGAGGGATGCGAACGTGTGCGCGCGAGATGACTTCATTTTGCTGCTTGAAACTTGCAGTGTATGCCGGAGTACAAAATATATCCATTTAAAAAAAACCTACATCTGTAAACAAAACAAAAATTTTGAAAAAAAAAATTCTAAGCAATTTTTTCTCTATAAATTTGAAATTTTTGTTTTTTAGTTAGTAAAAAAAATTATTTTTAGTCAATAAAGTTGATTAATAATGATTATAATTAGTCTATTGGATTATGAGATGATTTATTTTTAAGTAGACCCTCAATCAACTGTTTAATTTTTTGTTAATTAATTGGATAATTAAATAATTGAATATAATTATGTAGCAATTATTTTGTTTTTAAATAGCGGAAACCCCTCTTAATCTTAAATTTTACCTCCCACATTCATAATCAATTTTATCAATGAGATTTAAGATGAAAAAAAAATTTTTTGTCTAATTATTCAAGAGGATATATTGCTTGTATAAGAAATCTGGGGGTTTTCGTGAATTTTTTGGTTTTTTACCGATAGCTCGATAAATAATGGAAATAATGAAAAATGTTATGAAAGTTACAAGATAGGAAATTTAATTTCCTACAAAAAATATAGAATACAATTTCTTCATATTTTCTATTATTTTCGAGATATTTTGAAAAATCGAAATTTCAAAAAATCGGTGATATCTCAAGAAACTAAGAGAGATACAAAAAAATTTACTTGACATTTTTTGTAGGAAATTAGATGCCGAATCATTAATTTCTAATAAAATTTTCTATTATTTTGATTATTTACCGAATTACGGCTAAAAAACTAAAAAAAACACGAAAAATGCAAATTTTCCAAGGGGGTACTCTTTACAAAATTTGTCTAAAAAAAAAAACATTCTTCTATCTCAACCAAACGTTCTAAAAAATCATTCTGAATACAAATAACACTTAATTATTATTAATTTTTTCGAAAATCCACTCTTTCATTATTTGTATCACGTTTTTTTTTTTTTTTAATTTTCTAGATTTTCCAAATTTCATCAAAATCTAATTAAAAATAAATAAATGAATCAAAAACTAATTAAAACCAAAAAATTCACAAACAAAACAACGGTTAAAATCATTAATATAACAAAGAAAATTTTTTTTTATTCCCATAAACCCATCGAAATCGAAATCGTAAAAAAACTTTTGTTATATTTATTTATTTTTAATAAAAAATAAAAATAACAAAACGAGAGATTAATTTTTCATCCTAATAAAACAATCACTTCAGCATTCCCTGCATATTTTTTCAGCGAAAAAATAAAAAAAAAAATTAAAAAAAATAAATCGGATTAAAAAATTCATAATTTAATTATAATCATTGAAGATAATTTCCAATAAATTCCTCGAATACACAGATAACACAGAATTTATGTGTACATGGAAGAAAATAATAATAGAGAGTACATGGTAGAGAATTATTTAAACCTGACGCGTTGGAGGTGTAAAATGTAAATTCCGCGCGGAAAAGATGACGCGCGCGCGAGAGAGGTAGAGCAATCTTGTTTAGAAATATCGCGATTATAATTTGCGAGCTTTGCACGCAGGGTTAGCACCCAGTCGGATCACATATGAGGCTCTTTAATGAGCTAATGAGCCGTTGCGGGTCGACGACGCAGTGCATTTCAAGACGCGAGCCGCAGAAACTCTGATGCGCTTATTATAGCCAGCCCAGCTAATTAACACGACAAATTGCCCGACACCAAATAAACGCTTTGCCTCAATCACCTCCTCCGCCCCTTTTTCAATCGCCCCCTCTTTTTTATTCATTTATGCAATCATATGCACACCCATCCACTCGCTCAAACGCCCATTTTACTCCGCGTTTAACTCGCCTTTCACCCAACCATTTATTTATGTTTATTTGTCTTTGTATTTTTTTGAAAAAAAAAAGAAACAAAATTTGTCGACAAGAGATGACACGACGAGATATTGGCCCGGAAACCGATAAATTAACTAAATTCAGCAACTTTAATTTAAATATCTTGAATTAAATTCGAGAATTTTAATTTTAGATCATTTGTTTTATTTTTTAATCACTCTCTTTCTTCATTTATATAGGTGAGATTATATGGTGATAATTTATTCAAGAATTTAATCGATGAAAAAAAAAAACTTTTAAAAATATTTGTTTTTTTTTTAAATGACTTGTTAATTATTTTTATTATTTCAAGAAATTTTAATGAAATTCCCTATTTTTTTAGTTTGCTATTTTTCTAATGTAAAATATCCATTTTCTTGAAATTTTAAATTTTCTTACGTAAAAAAAAAATTTTTTTCAGTCTTAAAAAAATAAAAAAAAATTGTTTTTTACATTATAAAAATGATTCTTGATTACGTCAAAATTAGTGAGTGAAATATTACTAAAATAAAATAAAAAAGTTTTCCAGTGAGAAAACCAAAAAAAGCTCGTATTAAAAAAAATTGTTTTATGTAAAAAATAACTTGAAAAAACCCTAAAAATATTTTTATAATCAATTCGTTAAAAAATCCTCCATTTTCCCTATATTTTAACCCCATAAAAATCCAAAACACTGTTATTTTTTTTTCATTCCAGAATTTTTTTAATTTAAAAAAATTTTTCAACTTCAGAGCAATAAAATAATTATTTTCCACAGTGATAATCCAACTTTTGATTGGATACTTGATAAAAAAACAAGTAAAGTTTCTGTCGAAAGAAAAAAACAGTATTTTTCCCAGTAAGAGAAACCCGCAGAAATAAAAAAAAGGAGAAAAAAGCGTAAAAATAAAATGATTCTTAAAAGAGAGTGATGATAAATGAAAGCCGCGAGGGCCCAAGACGTGTGGGAAAGTAAATCCGTGCGTGGCCGCGCGAAGAGAAAGAGTTGGATGCAAAAGGTCGGCAAAGGAGGCGCGCAAAGTCGATTGGATAAGTGCGAGAGAGGCGTTGTGAATACATATATACCTATAATATCGAAAGGGCGTTTCTCTGGCAATCGATCGGACCTCTAAATCGACAAGTATCAACGAGAGAAAAGTAACGAGGATAATGGTTATAAGCACTTGCGTTTAAATCGTTTCACTCGAGCGCAATTCATACAATAATTCACAAGATAACTGGTTTGTGTCGCGTCGATATTTTGTAACTCATAATTACACACAACAAGTGTGTGTGTGCCAAAAACACATGGAAATATTTTCTTCAACGACAATTATTCTTTATACTTGCAACGCGCAAATACACAGTCAATTTTATTTGGAAATCGCCCATTTGCCAGATTTTTTTTTTTCACGTGCGAATACCCGACGACACGTACGCTGCAACACTCAACGTTGTATATATAATGGCGTGCAAAATGTTTGCCATTGGCGCATCAAATATTTGTAGGCATCAGACAGACAGTGCCAGCGATTTTTGTTGAGATGTGACTGTCGTGTTTGTTGGAAAACACGATGAACAAAAAGATTTAACTGGGTCGGAATCTATAGAGTGTTAAAAAACCTTTTTGCTATTTTTTTTTCTGTATCGCCGATAAATAACAAAAAATTATGAAACTGACATAAATGTGGATAAAAAAGAATTTTATTCCCTAAAAATTAAATAGGTATATTATTGCAGGAAAATTTTACATTTTTCAAGATTTTATACACCCCCAAACCTCAAATTTATGAGAAATAATTATAAAATATAGTGTTAGATGTTTCGCTTCTAGATGATATTTTTTTATAGTTAAATTAGCGTCTAAAAAGCCCTCAAAAAAATCAGCAATCTCCTGAAGTTGTTTTGAGAAACCATCGCACAACCCCAAACCTCAAATATATGGGGAATAATTAAATAATATAGTGTTAAACGTTTTGCATTGTGATAAAACTTTTTGAATAATTGTATTAGAGTCTAAGAAACCGCCAAAAAAATTTGCAACCCCATGGACTGGTTTTAAAAACCATCGCACACCTCCAAACCTCAAATTTATGGAAAATAATCATATAATCTAGTGTTAAATGCTTTCTCTATTTTTCAAATAGCTACTTGAGTCTTCTAAAAACACATAAAAAAATCAGCAACCCTCTGGCGATTTTTATAAAACCATTGACCAACCTCTAAACCTCAAATTCATGAAAACTAATTACGAAATATAGTGTTAAATGTTTTGTTTAGCGATAAAATTTTTTTTATAGTTGCATTCGAGTTTAAAAAGCTCCCCAAAAATTTTGCAACCCCCTGGCGTCGTTTTTAAGACCATCACACACCCCTAAACCTCAAATTTATGGTAAATAATTATATAAAATATAGTGTTTAATATTTTACCCGACGATAATACTTTTTTTTTGTGACTTCAGAGTCTAAAAAACACCCCTCAAAAAATCAGCAACCCTCTAGCGTTGTTTTGAACTATAACAAAAAACTACTAGTTCCATAATAATCCAACTACTCTCTAGAAATAAGTCAATAACAAGGAAAAAAACGTCGGGAAGGCGATTCAGTGCAGCAATTACCGCGCTAATACGAATAAAAATATGAGCAGAGAGAAGCTTCTTTCTGCAGGCATGATTGAATTACACCGCAAGCACGTTATGCCAGAGAAGTTCTCAAAGTTGCTTAAACTCAATAGTGAGCCGTCATGAAAAGTAGTTGTGCGTTGTCGATGGGTGGAAAACGAGATTTACGTTTGCAGCAGTAAAATACGAGTGGCACGCGCGCGCGCGTATATATATTAGAAAAAAAAAAATCCGCAAGGAAATTCGATGAAAAAGGGGCATCATCTCATCTATTGTGTGCTATGAACGAGCATTTTTGTCCGGCAAGTGTATGGTGTGTCTCCCTGGAGAGCCAAGAGTGAATTTTAAGCGACAAAATACAGCCAAGGAATAAAAGCACACGGAGAACACTATCAACAGCACCATTCACGGCTTCTCGTGGATCCAGTTTCGCAGACAGATCCCCTCTCTATCGCGCCAAGCAAAAATTCTTCAATATGTATTGAACATGTTCACAAGGTACAGTCAGCGATCAAAGCAAAATATAATATTTATTTTACATTTCCTGTCGATAAAACATTTTTTTACCTCAACAAAAAAAATTATTTTTCATCATTTTTACTTCGTTTTATCCCAAAAAAATTTTTAACCTCAAAAAAATTATGTTTTTCAAATTATTATTCCTCATTTCACTGAAAAAAAAAAAAAAAAAATTTCTATAGAAAAAATTGATATATTAACGGAAATAAATTGTTTTCTCGTTGTTGTGATTGTTTTTTTGTTAATAAATAATGTGAAAAAAATTGTTATATTAAATTTTAAAAAGTTTTTCTGATTTTTTTCGCGGTTTAATTAATTTTTTAATTTTTTTTTTTTTTCCTGATATTGTGAATTATTTTTTGTTGGTATTATGATTTTCCTGGTGCTATACAGCCACCGCAGAAATTTTTACCGTGTGCGCAGAATATTCCCCAGCGGTCTTTTCATCGCATTGAATGAGTGTGTGTGTAGACGTTGAGTTCGTGAGAGAAACAATAACAATACAGAGCGCGTTGAGACCCCGCGTGGAGAAACAGGTTTGTTATATGTACTCATTCCCCCCACATGGTCGTTGTCGTCGACATTTTTCGCTCGCCAGGAGGATGAAATAGCAACTGCAACGACGACTAAAGGATTTAAATTGACGGACGCGAAACCGCGAGTCATTAATTTCCCATCGACCGCAGCAAGACTCATTTCAACTTCTTCTTCACGCCCCACGTGAAATGTCTATTTTTTTTTCTGGCAAAACTCTGCGAAACTCTCGCGGATATCCCATGGAAGTAAAAAAATATAACAAAAAAATGTTCATCAATTTAACTGTCATAATTACTAAAAAAAAAAAACGAAAAAAATTTCTTCAACGTTGGAAATTAATGAAAAATCACATTGAAATTTATCAATTAATTTTATTCGCAATGTTAATAATAAATAATCCTAATTTTTCAATATTAAATAAATTAAAAATCTGCACTAGCTTTTTACGGAAAAAAAAAATCAAAAACTTTTTTTGCATGATGAAAAAAAAAAGATTTTTTTATTACTTTATCGACAAGTAAAAAAGTGAATTGAAAGTATTAAAAGTAAGAATTCAATGCATAATACCTACAAAACTGATAATTAACCTGTGAAAACTGAAATTAATGGCTCAACTGGCTGATATTCTTCAGCAATAAATTAAAATGTATAGCAAAGCGGAATTGAAAAAAAGTGATTGCGTGCACGAGGATTGATCAAGTCGTTTGATTGCCGACGAAGACACCCATCAGCAGTTGTGAGTTTATTCAGTGCTTCCGAAGAGAGACACGAAGCAATAAAAAAAAATAACAGACTCGTCGTGTCAAGTCGCGCGCAGCTATTTGTCACACACCCTGCATCAGAAGAATCCCGGGGTAGAATAACAAAGTAGCTGCTTTTGCTTCTTCACAAGCTACTCAACTCTCAAATATCGCGTCAAGAGTGACCAAATATGTAATAACAGAGAGGGCATCAGAAATAAAGGCGAAAGCGCGCATCACATATGTTATGAAGAGGTATATTGGAGAGAAGAGAGTGAGACTTGTTTTGACAGACACTGAGACGTTGAATTTTCGGTTCCTCCTCCTTGACCCTTCCTTTCTCATGCATTTCATCAATCGTTCCGGTCACTTATTAATGTAATTAACATTTTTAACGTTTTATTCCATCAAAAAAAAATTTTTTTTAACTTTATCTCTCATAAAAACAAATTTTTTCATTAATTTTTTTTTATTTTAATTACGAAAAAAGTATTTCATTAAAACTTGAATTAACGAATAAATGTTCTTAATTATTTTTTGAATAAAAATTTTAGAATTTAGAACAAAAACAGATAAAAAAAATTTTTCTCCCGAAAATTTAAAACATTCATCAAAAATAGATCTCAAATTTGATTTTTTTTTTTTAAATTTTCTTTATCTATTGGAAAAAAAATTGACAGATTGAAAAATTTTTTATTCCTATGCAATTATTTATGAATTTAATGAATTTTGAATGGAAAAAATTAATTAGATGTTTTTAAAAAACATTTTTTTCAATTATTTCAATTTTTTTTTTTATAAAAAAAAATTTTTTGATCTGGATGATAATTTTTAACTAGAAAAAAAAAAAAAACATAATTATTGAGTCTCTTCTTAAACAAAATGTTTTTTTTATGCAAATTTTCGATAAAAAAAAATTGTATGCATTAAAAAATATTTAAAAATAACATATTTCAACAATATTACCCGAACGAAGAGAATTGAAAATATAAAAAACGTAAATATCATGAGAGAATATGCTAAAAATTAATTGTTTATTATATTTCAATAGCTGATATATTGGATATCTGAACAGCTCAATTTTCCCCGATTATTCTGGAATTTTAGCATTTATCCTATGTATTTCAACACTAAGTACAATAATAAAAAAAAATACCAGAGTACTCATTACTATTAAATATTAATCGCATACAATCAAGTTATATCTGAGTATTATATTACGCAGAAATTTATCCAATATCAAATGGAATGTATAAATACTTGAACACATTGAAATAATCACCTCTGATATATAATTCCACTACAGTCAAAATAGTCAATAAAAAATAGTAAATATACCAAAAACAAAATATTGGCAACTGAACAAGATTAAACTTGATTATAAACACAAAATTACCCAAATTAAACATGAAAAAAAAATAAATAAATTTTATCATATAAATATTTTAAAATATTTTATAATTAAACGAAAAAATACAAGTAGTAATTTTTGTAATTGACGGTTTTATCATTTCCCATTGGAATGATCAGTGGATTATTGGCTTTGTTAATTAGGTGTAATCATGAAAATTGTTAGATTGCTATTTGAGTTGACTTGTCAGCAAAACGAATCATAGTCAATTAACTTTCACTCGACAGAGTCTTATCTGCTAAACTACACGCGTATATGCATACCTCCGGTGACGTTGAAAGCAGTAGAAAATGGAGATGGCCAAGTCTATAAAATTTGCGTAATCGGGGCGAGGAAAAGGTGCCCCAAGAGTATATGTACAAGCAACTGCCTATAGTACATCGTTTCCCTCCGTTGCTGATATACACAAACGTCGTGCAGAATATCGATCGACTTTGCGTCAAGAATTTTACTCAACAATAAGCTACCACTTCACAATGTCAGAAAAAAAAAACTCTTTTTTCCACCTTCAATTGTACCCTTGAAAAATCGATAACAACGTTAAATTACATTTCCATCCCTTGAAAAAAAAAAAAATCTCTAATCAAAATTTTTAATAAAAAACTAAAATATTTTCTATTTAAACATCTCCAACTAAATTTTTTTCCATTCAAAGTCAAGAAAATCAATTAAATTACATTAGAAAATTATTTTTAATTCGTTTTTTGTGGTTTTTTTGAGAAAAAAAAAATTAAATGAAGTAAAAAAAAAATATTTTACATTCATTTTTGATTTATTTTCTCATTTTTTATAAGTAAAAATGACTTTAGAATTGAGATTTTCGTGTATATCTTTTAAACCGTATATTTTTATGAAAAATTGTTTATTATAAAACTTATGCAGCATTAAATTAGCAATTTTTTTTATCTCAAGTTTTTTTTTGTACCATCAAGTTGTTTTGAATTATTGTCGTTTCTTTAAATTACACTTCTCGGTATTTTTTTCTTGTAGTCAATGTTTTTGTGTCGCGTGTGCGATCGTGAACGTCAGTGCTCGCGTAGAGACTAGAAAAAATGATACTGGAATGTCATTTCCATGCATTTTCTACTCTGCACAACTTTGGCGGGGGTGTGTTTTCACGCCAACCGGTCACCCCAGAGATATCTTTCATCGCATTAACATTTATATTACTCGTTTCATTCATTCTTTCTGGATTGTGTGTGCGCCCTCTTTTTTTCCCACTCGTTTTCCATCCGGCGGAGGCGCCGCTCTAAATTTTTCGGACAATGCTGTATACTGATGCGCGCGCGCGTTTTGCACCCCTGTGGTGTTCTGCGGCGTCCCGGCAGAGGGCCGCCGCACGTTATCCACATCAATTCGAGCGAAAAACATTTTCTCATCCGATTTTTTTATATTCCTAACATTTTTTCCGGCCTTTCTCTATCAATTTCAAGTCAGTTCCACTGGATTTATCTTTTCCGAACGGGAAAAAAAAATTTTTATGGTACTTTATACCGAATAACTTTTAAACTATTAATCCTACTGAAAAAAAGTTAATATAAAAAAAGTTGAGAAATTTAATTTAGAATAAAAAGTGTCTCTACAATTTTTTGTGTAAAAACAACGTAAACCTTGTTTTACACCATTATAACGCATGACATCCGCAGTCGGAGTGAAAACAGTATGAGAAAAAATTTAAAAAAACTGAATAAGTAAGTAAATAAATAAATCCAAACTCTGTGGGGGTAAGGTGTAGGAAAAAAGTATAAATAAAAATACTGAGGGAAGCCTTTATGTAAGCTTCTTGTAACCAAAGCGGCGTGGCAATAAATTTCGGACGCGTTTTCTCCGCGTTAGCCGAGCGCACCACAGCTTGGAAATATAATTCTCGGATGTGCGCAACGCGTCCGCACAGTTTTATATGACCTTTTGCCTGGCTAACATACACTTTACGGATTTTTTTAAAGCATAAACTATTTTTTTTGCACCAAGAAAAATATGAGGAGCGAAGTTAAACGTAATTGTGTGAGTCACACACGTGAATGCGCGCGAGGTATTGAGTGATAATTTAATGACTGATCAGTATCTTTATGGCGATTGCTTATCAGAAACATTAATCTTGGTTATGCTGCATAAGCATAGACCGCGCAGTGCGCGCGAGTAAGAAATTATGAACGGGAAAATAAATTTCCAGCGAGTGGGGGACATATAGAGGCTCGCGCGCCATCAGAGAGTATATTTATGTGATGGTAGAACGCGCGAGGACAAAAGTGCGTCGTCTCTCGATTATAATCCCTTGACAATGCCAAGTGGTGGGAGATTTGTTCGCGTTGACAACAGTTTGCGTCATTCAGTTATAAACCGCGCGTTGCGGTAGGGCCGCAGCCAAACTGTCGAGCCCAAACGACGGTTTTGCTCGCTCTCTATGTACATATGTAGGTCTTAATGCTGATTTATTGTCAATCTGCTTGCCGCCACACTGCGAGGAGCTCAGGTCTCAATCGAACTTGGCCCACATCCAATGTGCCTCACGCACTCTCTGTGGCATTGCATTAAATTCCGTTGATTGCCCGACAGTTGGCGCATTTCGGCCAATTTATCGAATATATTTCATCCGAAATATCAATTTTTATTGATTAAAAATATTTAGAAAATGGTTTAAAAGGGGGGAAAAATTGTTATTTAATTTTTGAAGCTCGTAAAACTGTTTTTTCGCGCCTATAAAAAGAAAATAGTTTTTGAAAATCGACTTTATATCGAATTTAATGGAAAAAAAATTTTTTGTTCTGTTAATAATGATTTTAAAAGATTTTTAATTTGCTGAATATTCCAATTTTATTTGTTGTTAAATTCTTTTTTTCATAATAAAAATAAAAAACTTGAAATTTCAAAAAATAGATGTTTTAGAGAATATTCGAAAAATTTTCAAAAAATTTCGGAAAATTCATTCGATTTTATTTTAGAATAAATTCAGCCTCTCGTCAAAGAAAAGAAATCTAATTTTTCAAAAATAAAGACAAAATTTTTTTATCGTCAATAATCAACATGGAAAACAGAACAAAAAAATTTATTCTACTCAAATTTGGTTCAAAAAATGATCGATCAAGTTAGATAAAATAATAAAAAAATTCTTCAATTGATTAAAACAAGGAAAAAAAATTTTTTTTTAAAGATTTTTAAGAAAAATCTGAGGGAATATTTCACAATTTTTTCTATTTTTCTCATTTTTCAAATCGATTTAACCTCCCATCGAATAAAAACCTTATTTTTCAAAATTAAAGACAAAAAAAAACTGTTATTCTACTCAAATTGGATTTAAAAAAAAAGATGAACCGAGTTGTATAGGTATGAAAAAAATTTTTTTAACTTGAATAAAACAAGAAAAAAAAATTATTTTTTTTCAATTCTCCTCTAAAAACCCATGACAACAAGATTGAATATTGAATTTATACGTATTGAACCTAGTCCGATAAAACCTTCAAGGTCTCACAGCCATACTTAATAAAAATGAGTTGACGCACTTGACGTCACTGAAGTAGAAAAAAAAAAGTCTCTCAAAAAGCGTGTTGGGAGCTCCTGAATAATTGAATAGCTGGAGGGTAAAGCATTGGGACTTTAAAATTTTCAAGATTTGAATAGTGTAGTATAAGAAAAATTTACCAGAAACTCGATTTACACAGGGCGACATATTTTTCTAAGCAAATATAGAATAGGTAAATTGAATGCGGGCGGGCACTGCTGCCTCGTGTTGGCGCATAAGCGAGGCCCTGCGGGGCTATTTTACCCACTGAATGTAATTGTCGAAAAGCGTACACGATGCACGATCACGTTCGCAGGATAGATCTGGAATTTCTAGCGCGGTGCAACACACATTTACTTTGAAGTGTGCACATAATTCGTTGAAAAAAAAGAAAAAAACCCGACACGCCCACACCGCAGTCCGAATGTCAGCGCGCGATGACAGAGAGAAAAAAATAATCACCACGATTTCTTAAAAAAATACCCTAAAGAAATGAAAAAAAAAATGTAAGAATACACGCGGAAGATCTATGCAACCCCTTGAGCATATATAACTGCTTGTATTTTCTGCCATTAATTATAGCAGCGTCGAGCTGAAGCACAAGAGGAGGAGAAACTGATACATGAACGTGCGTTGAACCGTATCGTGTGGGAAATTACAAAGCTGTATAACGGACTTTAACATGCCTTGTATGAGCTATCAATTATCAATCGATCCAACTGTAATTCTTAATAAAAAAAAAATTTTTTTTTATCAAAAAATTGTTTAAAAAAAATTTCTTTCTACAACAATAATAATTTTATTTACTGTTTATAGAATATATTTAATATAAAATAATTTTTAGATGATTTTTAAATTTTTACCTACGCATTTCCGTGTTTTAATGATTTTTTAAATTATTTTTTTATAATAACTCGGTAATTTCGTAAAATTAAAAAATAAATTTAAGCTTCAATTATTGTGAATTGAAATTCTCACAAAAACACCCTTAAACAACTTTCTTGTATCTCTATTAATTTTTAAGATATTTTGAAAAATCCAAATTTTTTAAAATCAACAATATCTTGAAAATGAAGATGAAAAAAAAAATTTTCAAGAAAATCAAATTCTCTGATATTTGATTTTAAAATTATTGAAAAAATCCCAGTGGTTCTCAAATTATTCCAAAAAAATCCAAAAAAACATATAACAAAAATCTAAATTTCAACAAAAAAATCGAATAAAATTTTTTATCCTCAACTAATCATATAAAAAATCATATAAATTGAAAATTTTCTCGCAATTTCCCTCATACATTTCCATACAAAACAGAGAAAATTTATCCTAATCACCCTTAAATACACCTAAATAATCAAGAAAATACCTTCTCCAATATTTTCTACGTAAGAAAAAAAATAATGGTAAAAGAGAATAAATGAATAGACAAAACACATAAAATGAGCATTTCAAAATGCAAACGTGTCGACGCGAACTTCAACTAATACTAATATTAAATGTAATTACGCAGTCACGCCTGGTGCAACACCAGCCCTATCATTGAGAAGCCTTTGATCAACAAATTGTAGATCTAGATTGCGCCAACGAAAAAAAAATAAAAAATATCAAAAGGGATTGAATGCGAGAGCCGCACCCCGTGTGGCTCAAAACGTCGCGCCGACGTGCGCGTATACAGGTACAGTTTGGTCAGGAAGACATAAATATTTAATGCGATTCGACGCGCTTCCCCCTGGGACAACATAACTTTTGAAATCGAGCCAAGCACGCCATGAATTTGTTCGTGCGTGCGCACGCGCGCTCAACGGCGTCTTTGCGTGCATTGTGTGGTCCTTTGTCAGAATTTCAGGGGCGCGTTTGGATAAAAGAGAAAAGAAATTATTTATTTTCCGTATATAGGGTTTAATAACCAACTTTGTACAATGCAATTTGAGTGTGTTTCAATACGTGTTTCAAATGCACTCGAAAATATTTTCTACTCTCGCCCTCGCTCGCGTCATATACATCTGCGTCAATATCTCCACAGCAGCCGCAGCCTCACATTACAACGAAATAAGGAAAACATCTTGCTCAAACACACGCCCTGTGCTACTACAATATACATCTGCGTCAATATCTCCACAGCAGCCGCAGCCTCACATTACAACGAAATAAGGAAAACATCTTGCTCAAACACACGCCCTGTGCTACTACCCGAGTCGAAAAATAATAATCCAACTAGTACCCCAGGTCCCGCGTTCTCGGGTACTAGTTGCCAAGTTTTTAAATGTAAATTATGGTCCCGATT
>MVJL01010307.1:0-36314 GCA_002156465.1 Macrocentrus cingulum
TTTTTTTTTTTTTTTTTTTTTTTTTTTTTTTTTTTTTTTTTTTTTTTTTCGTGAGGCGTTGAGGCAGTTAACGACGCAGGATTTCCGCAGGGTCATCGCCGGGGAATAACGACAGACGTGATTGGACTGCGGGATCACAGACTCGATTTCGGAATCCCTTGTGGTCAGTTGCTTGAGCTGGACGAGCTTGAAACTGCCTATATATGTATTTCACGACAGAAGAACAACTCTCGTTTTCGCCCTCCTTCTCGCCCTTTTCCACCCGCTCTATCTATATATGCATATAATTGTGGATTAGTTAGAATTAATGGTTCACTTATTTCCACATTATTTCAGACTGTTTTACACAGACCAAAGTCTATTACAACTTTATAAAAGAGAAAAAGAAATTTTTTTTTTCTTTAGTAGTTTGACTTCTTAGACATTTTTTTTTTTTTTTATGAAGAAAGAACTTTTAATGACATAATTTACCACATAAAACAATTTTTTTCTATTAATTTACAGAAAATTACTTCCAAAAAAAAAATTAATATCACTGATTAATTAAATATTTTCGTGATTTTTATTTTTTTTTTTCATCCATATCCAATAATTTATGACTAAAAAAAATGAATATCGTCAAAATTTAATTTTTTTTAACGGGTTTTAAACTTTTTTTTTTTAATATTTTGTTTAAAAAAATTTTATTTCACTATTGCTTGAAAAATGGCTTTTTCAACCGAGTATTTTTTGATTTTTTAAAGTTTCTAACTGGGGTGAAAAAAAGAATTAAATTCCGGAAGGTCCTGGGATTAGGGTGTGTGCTCGCCATTAATATCGATTTTATAGAGTGTCAGCAGTGCACTTAAAACTCGAAGCACATCAAGGGGGATACAGACCATTGGTCAATTTCGTGCCTTTGTCGTGGCAATCGACACATTGTCTCTACAATACTCTCTGCTGACCTTTGAGGACACATTTTCGAGGTTACTCAAAGTTTATACTGTCTGATGTTGCATATATCTGCGGCCATTGTTGGCAGCGTGGACAATGGCGTGATTAGTGCGCGCGCGGTGCACAGTTGAAGCGATATACAATATACTTTCTCTCCATCTGTCTTGATGGGGATCCTCGCGCGCGACGCGTACTACCGCAAACTATTGTCGAGCGAGTTCCATAGTCTTGCCGTTCAATTCAACTGTCACAGGCGACGCTCGGGCTGACATTCAGCCGCGTACAAGAGTGGAGCTAACGCTCAACGGTCTGGGTATAAGCTGCTAAAAGGGATTTCCGTTGAAAAACAACGGAAAACCATCATTCAAGTTCACTGGTGTAAATGTGGCGTACTAATTTTCGGGTAGACTGCGCGTTTGGGTGCTTAGATAATGAGATTTTGGTTCGCAACTGTTGCGATAATTTCTGTAGGACCCTGATAAACTTCTCAGAATATATCCAACCCGACCGAAAGTCCTCTAAACCGACCAAGGACCCTATATTCAGATGGAACGTGATTATTAAAAAAATGTTTCTTCCCTTGATGAGAGAAAATATAGTCAGTTTTTCTTAAAAAATATTATTCATAGAAAAAAAAGTTTTAAATAAAAGTTATTCTTCTTTTAATTATCTATAAAAAAGGTTTCTAGAGTTTTTTCAAAATAATCATTAGTTTGGCATATAGCGAGGCTGAAAGTTCGCTAGGTTTTTTATACAAATTTGTTTTTCAAATTTTTCTTGAAAAATATCGTTTGGAGGGAAAAAAATTTCAAATAAAAATTGTTCTATTTTTAATTATCTATTAAAAAGATTCTAAGGGTTTTTTTGAAATACCAATTACTTTGGCGTATAACGAGGATTAAAGATGTGACAGTAGTATAACCGTTGATACGATCAGACAGACAAATTTTTTTGTAGTTAATTTTATTTCTCATATCTCGTCGTTTTTAACGATGTAATAAGTCTCGAATAATGAAATAAACAATTTATATATCCAATTAGGTGAATATACGTAGCTGATAAAAAATAATATAAATAAAAAAAATTGTTTGAAAGGCACATGCGGCGCGGTTTATGCTGCACATTGCGCAGACGCCGCTCATTACAAAAGCCAAACAGATAGGGCGTATCCATTCTCATAAAGCGGGAGCCGTTTCTGTAGCTATTACCCTCTCTCACACCCCTTTAACTATGTATATATAAATATATATATCTATACATATTCACATAGATACCTGACTTTTATGACGAGTCGTTACACTTTTCACTTTTATCGCGAGTGTCTCGCGCCCTGCCCGCGCGCTTTTCGCCAGTATAACCTCCTATACAAATGTACAATTTTATTGCCTGTGTGTGTGTGTGTATATTGCAAAAATTAGGGACATGAAAAACAAAAGGATTAAATTCATATTTCTAAAATTGAGCATTCTCAACACGCGTTCAAGGCTAATTTTTGCAAGCTCATCAAAAAAAAAAGAGTATAGTGTAGGTATGTGGAAGAGAAGGGTGGGGTTACAGGGTGTGTATAGGGTTGAAGAAGGGGGCGGTAGAGGTATATTGGCCTCGAGAATATATATAGAAGAAAACGAAAAGTAAAACGCAAAAATAAAAATTGCTCAGTTCTGAATTTGACAAAGTGCTTTTTTTCTCTCTCACATATATATCGGCAATCAATATTTATATGTATGTATAGTATTGCTTTTTACTTCACACAGAAAAGAGGGAAAGTTATTTCAAGGGTAAATTTTTGATTCAGTCTGCGTATATGAGGATTATATATTAAATAAAAAAAAAAAGAAGAAATTTATCTGTCGCTTTTGATGATAAAAAAAAATTCTTTTCACTATCAGACTTTTTTCACAGTTATAAACAATTCTTATTCTCTTTTAATTGATTAATTTATTTATCTATGATTACAAAAATAATGAAAAAAAATAATATATTTTGAAAAATTTAATTGAAAAATTTTTATTTGTCATTTAGTGACCATAAAAAATTGGTTTTATCAATTTATTCATTTATTTTTGTTTTTTTTTTTTTTTGATGATGGAAATTTTTTGTTTCATTTATTTTTCTGTCTTTTTACGAGTTATTTGACGGTATAGGAGAATTTCAAGTGCGAATAATCAGGAGATCCTCATCACTCGAACCTAGTCGAACCCTCTAGATGATGTTTCGAGAAAGAAGGGACTGTCGAATTGGAGGGTGTATTTGAACAAAGTTACTCTACGAGACCCGTAACTCGATACCAAAAGGAGACTTTGACACCCTCTACTGTCACGAATGTGTCTTTATACATGGATTTTCACTGCTATCCATCGTTTTCCAAAATGAGAATTGTAAATTATACAATTCTTCTTACGTTTTAACAATTTATCAAATTTTTAAACATTTAAAAACTCAAAAAATTGAGTTTAAATGCTATTTATCATAGCGTATGACGCGTTTGATATATCAAAAGCATATATAGTCGACAAGGTAGTTAATTTCGTAGAGGTCCCGAGCGCGTCATCAACTCCTCTGGTCTAAAGGTACACCCCTGGGGCTAACTTGCAGTAATCGCAGGCATTTTGTCACTCTTACGTGGAAATAATACTCGTCAATGTGGAAAAAAATTTTTTTTTCTTAGCTTGGGTAATTGAAATTTAAAAAATTTAAATATTTTTGGTTAGTTGAAATATTTATTTTACACGATATATATAGGGTTGGTATTAGAGAAGTTTTAAGGGTGAGATGATTACAAATTCAATTAGAGACAATTAAACAGCGGGGTGCTAACGAACATCTTGGAAAAACTTTTTCACTGATGTATATATAGATATTTTGGCTGTGTGCGGCGGAACGAGTGTGAGATTGAGGGTGAAATTTTCCACCCCATCTTCTTTCCTCTCTGGAGAAATGAATAAGAGTGTTTGCCATTTTGTGTATCCCGGTCGCGCGAGAGTCTCTCGAGAGAACATCAGCTTTTCTCTAATAACCAAAAGAGTCGCGCACACGAAATACACCCAGGGATGGAATTACTTTTTCAACATTATTTCAAGTCTCTCAATTTTAATGAAGTAATTAGCCATTTTAATTAACCTCGAACCCACTGTGGATTTTTTTTTGTTTCGTTTTATAAACACTAATTATGGACGGAAAATATAAACAGATATTTTTTTTTCTCTCGGTTTTTTTTTTTTGTAATTTACGACCAGCAGTGATTAAAAAAAATTTTCCTCGAGTTAATATATATTTTATATTGAAATTTATAATTAAGGAAATTAAAACTTATTATTTCCAGAAGTATATTATTAAAGAATATCAAATTTTGTTTTTATTAGGAAATCTCCAACTGAAAAAAGTTAAATTTAAAGTAAATTTTTTTTTTTACATTTTTTCAATTTTGATTTAAAAATAGATATTTTTTAATTTGTTAATATCAGCAAGGTAATTTTAGTTCACCATGTTTAAACTCTTAAGTCAATCTTAAATCTCTCATTTCCCTATTTGATAGCCATCTTGATTTCATTGGCGCGACAAGCGCGAGTTGACTTTATACGCGCGGGAATGCCCGCATAAATCCTATTGATGGCTCTCTCTCTCTTTCTCAACAGAAACTTTTCTATCCTCCCTAACATTTATAACCATCCTACAACACTGGCAAATGCAATTTATCGTAGTCAAAAAAAATATATACCTACGTGCATATCATGCAATCAATATATATGCGGGCGGAAGTGTGCGCACATACTCATGCGGTTTAGACCTCGGCAAAACGAGAATAAAACTAGAGCCGTGACTTGCGTGAATAATCCTATACATATATCTACAACCACAAACTTCCTATAGCTTGCCGCCAATAAGTCGAGGACCTTTTTAAAAGGTTATTAACTGATCAATATAAAATAAACAATATTTCTATTTATTTTATTTATCATCTGTTTATCGATGGAGCAAAAAAATCCGTGGGCTTTTTATAGAATATGGGCGTTGAAGGGAGTGTATAGCGATAGAAGAGAATTAATCAGTCAACGACCGGCCGAGACTGCGATGATGGTCGGCGTCCAAGTAGACGTCAGGGTCGGCGCTCGCGTGGCTCTACTACTACTATATGTTGAGTTAGGTTAGTATAATATTGCCGCGCAACGAGAGCTATTACTAGCTCTATTCTTATACACGTTTGACTCACACGCCAACAGACATCACACTCATGTACTCGCATCGTGAGTGCGTCAATATGTGCTCATGCTGGCGCATCACACGTCGCCAGACTTTATACTCTCTGCATTTGCACGCGCGTCTATATACATATGTATGTACATATGTATGATAGCACACGACGAGTTGCGTAGGTCAGAATCCAGTGGAAATTATCGTCATGTGCAATTTTACACACACACTTGTCCCGCTTGCTTTGTTTTTTTCCTCTTTGCTGTTAGTTTACTGGATTTTTTTCTCTCTCTGTATTTGTAAAAAGAATTTTTTTATCGTATTGACAATATTTTTGTTGTGTTGAATTGATAAAGATATTTTATTTGAACATATTTATCTTGCTCGTTGAAGGTTACAATTTTTTTTTTCATTTTTTTTCAGCTGTAAAAGGGAGAAAAAAAAAATGTTTATTGGTTTTTTTATACGAGTGATTGTTATCAGGGAGGTATTGAACAGTTATTTCTGAAATTGAGTGAGTTTAAAGACGTTTGGTTCAGGGGAAAAATTTTTTTTGTGAAATTTTTTGAAGAGAACATATATCTTGGAAATAACGTCGATTTCGTGATTTTTTTTAGTTTTTTGCTGATAACTCGATAACTATGCGAGATAACGAAAAATGTTATTGAAGTAAACTTTTTGGGGGTTCAATTTTCTACAAAAAATGTTCAATAAATTTTTTTTGTAGCTATCGTAGTTTTTGAGATATTACGGTTTTTTAAAAAATTTTATTTCTTGAAATATTTCGAAAATAGAGCAAGATATCAAAAAATGTTATTCTACATTTTTTGTAGTAAATTGAACGTACAATCATTTATGTTTTATGATATTTTTCATTATCATGCTTAGTTATCGAGTTATTGACAAAAAATCAAAAAAATCACGAAAAACGCGAGATCTTCAAGGGGTGTACCCCTTTGCAAAATTTTACAGAAAAAAAAAAAAATTTTTTTCTTGATAAAACAGTTTAAAACTTATTGTTAGAATGAATTCAACTTAAAAATCAAAAATAATATTTTTTTTTTAATAGAAAAATAATTAGAAAAACAAATTTTTTGTTCTTGAAAAATCGTTTTTTTTTTTTTTTTGAAAATTTATGCTTTAAAAATAGCTTTTATAAAGTGTGAAATATTATACACATAAATCATATATACATTTATCTCAAAGTCAAACGATAACTCGATTGTCGTAGGTCAGCATCATCATTTTATAATTTTCATTCTGCTTATACCGATTGTGCAACACTTGTAAACACACTGGCTCGCAAACGTGTATCAAGTTATATACTAAATAAGGTGGAGACAGAGAAAATAAGGCCTCGCTTCAATCTAATCATCTCATTATACGCTGACGAATGGCATATAGTATTTTCGAGTTTTTTTTTCCTTTTTTTCATCACTCGTCTCTCGATGACTTTACGTCGCGTTCCTATACCTCCGAATAAGTCGACACACGGTATTTACCCACAGGTTGCATCGATGGTATTAGGCATTTGCTTGATGTTGAGTCACGTGTCGAGCGGACAGAAGATTACGTAAGTCATGCCTCGACGCACATTCACATATTGTGAAACTGCGCATTATATATGAGGCTATAGGAATATTTTACTTGTGTTTCAGGTTTTATTTGTCACTTTTATCACACACACACACACACACACACACACACACACACATACTAATATAAAAGTCCGATTTCGCGTGCCAAACGATGAGCATCAGTTATATTTCTAGAAGAGATAAAAATTTCATCTTTTGGCTCTCATCTCACACTCAAATATAATATCGCCTTACTAATGCCAAAAGACCCTATTTTTTTTTTCTTAATGTTTCGATAACTCGGAAAATATGCGAGATAATATAAAATGTTATTAGAATAAAATGATAGGAAATTAAATTCCCTACAAAAAATAAAGAATGAATTTTTTGGATTTTTTGCTTTATTTTTGAGATATTTTGAAAAATATGAATTTTTATAAAAAATCAAAATCTTGCAAAAATAAAAGGAGATATAAAAAAAATTGTTTTACGTTTTTTTTAGAGAATTTAATTCTCTATCATTTAATTTCTATGATATTTTTCGCTATTTCGTTCTCTTATCAAGTTATCATTGAAAAACTGAAAAAAAAAAAAATATCATAAAATAGCGATATTGTCGGTGGAAAATTTTGAAAAATTATGAAAAATAATTGTGAAATATACTGTTGACGGTTTAAAGATATTTTGAAAATAGTTACGTAATTTATTAATTATTTATTACATATCTACAATATACACACTAGTGTTTCCACGACCGAATGTCAAATATAATTGCTTTGAATTTAACCTTGTGTATATCTGCTGCGCGATGCGTGACTGAGAATGAGATTAACTCGCGACACGAGGGCGCCAAGAGAGACGTAACGCTATGCGAGAATAATGCAAAGGACGTGGGCACGGAATAAGATTATTTATTAGTATAATTTTATTCTCGGCATTGCAATCGACTGTGTATCGACATATAGGCACTATAATCAATATATCACACAGATCCTCAGCGAGATATATAATATATATTCCATCAGAGAGAGAAAATATAGGGGAGAAAACTCGAATCGCCTGATTGCCTCCAAATGCGTCATAAAATTCCGTACACAACCGGAAAAAATCTATATACGTGTAATAATTTTTTTTCCTTTTTTTTTTTTTGTCTTGATTTACCGAAATCAGTTGCGCACTCGGGGATTTTCTTGATGGGTTAGTGGGTCTCCGCAATTGCACACCATAATCTTTTCGGTCAATTGTTCACGGTTTGCGGCACACGTGACCGTTATTGATGATGATTATTTATATGGCTATCGATTTTTTTCCAGGCCTTATAATGCAGGGTTTTTTTTTTTTTTTAAATGCATAAAAGTATATAGATACGGCGAGGATGATGATGATGATGAAGAAGTTGGTTTTTGAAAGTCGCATAAGGTGTTTCCGTCTGTTAATTTCCTTTTCGGGCGAGGCATTACGTGATGGAGCGGCAAAGAATTTATGGCCAAATCGAACTCTTAACGGGGTCGATGGAAAGATACGTTGGGTTCATTGCACTTTCGCGCGCGACTGTCGTCTTTTATGCTACTGATGCACACGTAAACCGATTTTTTTAAGTAGTTTATTTCGTTTTTTCAATAATAAAATACCATTGTACGCATGGTTTTGATAACAAAATAAGTATATAAAAAAATCTTACTATTTTAAATCAAAATATCTTAAAAATTACTGAAGATAGGAATTTTTCTTGAATAATCTTTTTTGTAGAGAATTTTATCAACTACAAAAAAGGTTCTTATAAAAATTTTTGTAACTTGCATCCCTATCAATATATCAACAAAATAAAATGTTGTGTATCTTAAGTCAAAACTTTGTACATGAAAAATTATCTGGTTTAAGTTAAAATATCTTAAAAATTACTAAAGATAAAAAATTTCTTCAAGAGACCTTTTTTGTAGAGAATTTTGTTATCTAAAAAAAAAGGTTTTTAACAAAATTTGTCTAACTAGCATTTTTATTAAAATATCAGCAAGTAAATAAGGTTTAAATTTTTTTATTGTGATACATCTTATTGATTTTAGACATTTATTTAATTCAAATTTTGTTTTTTGTATCAAAATACACATGGGAAGTAGTTATAGTAGGTATAACTGGACAACATAAAAAAATAATTTTAGGGGCAGCAAGTGGGAATTTCCAGATGAAAGTAATAAAACGAGTGATGGCTGCGATGCATTGTGGACACAATCTATCTGATTGGTGTTGTAGATACCTGTTATGATCCGTTGGTCAAACTGCCAGAGTTATAATCAATTGTGGAACACGAGTGACGGGACAAAGAAGGCGACGTTATATATAATATCCGTTTTGAGGGGGATAGAAATCATAAACGGGCAAGACGTGTCGAGAGGCCACGCGCGGAGATTCCTTTTTTTCTTCTCCCCTTGTTTCTTTGTCTCTGGCTGCGCGCGTTATCCCCCGGGCGGCTTTGCTCGCATGAGGGTTGTGTACTACTCTGCCGTCCTCTGTGTATGGTTTATACGCGCGGGCCCGCGCGGCTTCGTCGCCGGGCGCCAGGTGCTCCAGTAATGGAGAGGGGATTGGTCTTAATACGCTGAGTATTTCATCGGTCATAATCCACCCTCTTTATACTTATACGCTCTGCCGCCGACAAGGGATGTATGCGGGCCATATACGATATCGGCCCGTTTGCAGAACCACACAAAGACATAGTTGGATATTGAGAAAGTGCAGGGCAAAAATTTAATCAAAAATTTAGGCCACATCAAAGGATCAAAATATTATCCGTACCCTGAAAAAACTTTTACCCTGAAAAATTAAGCAAAAATTAAGAAAATATTTGTCATAATAATAGAAAAAATCATTTTTAAATTATTTTAAAATAATTGCATTAATTTTTAATTATTTTGGCAATGGTATTAAAATTTGCTTTAATTGACATAGAAATTTTTTTTTCTTTTTGAGAAATTTTTAAAGCTGTAATTCGTAGGAATTCTGCAATTTTCATAACTTTTTTTTTTAGTTTTTGAGTGATAACTCAATAAATAAGCGAGATATCATAAAATATTGTTAATAAAAAATTATTGGGGTTTAAATTTTCTATAAAAAATGTAGAATAAATTTTCTTGTATTTTTTGCACATTTTGAAGATATTTTCAATTTTTTTAAATTTTAATTTTTTTAAATATCTTGAAAACAGTGTAAAATATCAAAAAAATTTATTCTTGATTTTTTTTAGGAAATTAAATTCTCTATCATTTATCTTTAGTTAGATTTTTCATTATCCTGCTTTCCAAGTTTCCAAGTTATTGCCAAAAAACCAATAAAATTACGAGATTTCCAATGAATAGGTTTTTTTTTCAATTGAAAAAAAATAAATTATAGGGGATTTTTTGAGCAGAAAAAACTTTTCTTATCTTTCGTGTTACTAGAACTTTTATTTATTTATTTATTTATTTACTTATTTATTGATTTTTTTTGTGAGAATTTAAAAGTAAGCACAAGAGTATTTTTCTTTCAACATCTTATAAATATACTCTCTGTGACAGAATCGATAAGACTTTCTTCCCGTGCAAATCTCCTCTGATATGTTTCTCTGGCTGTCCTTTCTACTCTGCGGAGTGAAAACGTCACACAGGATAAAAGCTCTTCGTCTGAATAAAATTCACCTTTTTCTTTTTTTTTTCTCGTTCGTTTTTCACTTGATGGATCTGTGCACACGCGTATGATCTTCTGCAGTAACTCGAAACCTATTTATAACAACCCAATAATACCCCATACTTTTTCACAGTTACCTATACCCACCCTTGATGATGTAAAAACTCAGTTAATTTTTATTCCCAGAGTTTATAAGATGCAAAGTCGCGCGCGCGGACTCATGGGAATTTGCAAGACTTTCCACGTCTTGCACGACACGATGATGGTAATGAAGCAAGAAACTCTGAGAATTCTAGGGGTAGATACACGTGGTCGGTGTGTGTGTGTGTGTGTGTCGCGTCTTTGAAAATGTTGCACAGACGCTATATATAGGAAATGAGAAAAAAAGAAAAAAAACGAGCCGATCTCGTGATTCTCGCTTCACTGAGTCCTCTGCTGCAGGAGAAGCGAACGAAATGTTTTCCTCTTTAATCCTCCTCCCTGGCAGATGGAAGAATCTCACCCCCACCCCTAAGTAGATCCTTTGTGTGTGAGAAAAAAAAATTTTTTTCTGAATATTTCTTTTTAACGAAATATAACTTATACATAAAACAAACTTAATATAAAAAACTTCAAACCCACGATGAATACGTCTGTTAAAAAAAAAAAATTTGACTTGGGGGTGTTGCTATATATTGACAAGTTATAATCACAAAGCTCAAAATCATTAAAGTCTAAAAAAAGTTATATATACATATAGCTGAATATATTCCTCAGATGATGCGAGAGACAATGGGGAAGCGTCAGATGAGGGTGAATAAAAATAAAATAAAATCAAGTGTGCGACACATTTTCACGTGTGAGAATCTGGACATCTTGTGCCACTCAGAAATATGCCTGAGGACATAAAAAAAAAAAGAAATTCACTCACCTACATAGCTGATTTATTTTAAAAGGTATGAAGGAGGCCTGTAGTGTCTCATTCCCGCCCTGTGAGAGTTTCGCCCCTCGTTTCCGGGCCGATCCCAAGCGAAAATTCCGCGCCCTTCTATTTCGTGCAAAGAATGCACGCTCAACCGGAAACGAGAGAGGAAGATTCGTCGTCCCCGAGTGAATTGCCGGCTTCCTTTTCTCTCGTTCTTTCGCAGAATCTTTGGATTTTGATTAGAGGGAAGAGATGTACGCGAATCAAGTCGGCCGGAACGCGAGGACGCTCGTCAAAAAAATAAATCAATATCTCAGATGATGGGAAAATGCTTGAAGTATGAAGATATCGCTTTTGGTTGTGGATTAATAATGCAT
Source organism: Macrocentrus cingulum (assembly GCA_002156465.1). Lineage (NCBI taxonomy): Eukaryota > Metazoa > Arthropoda > Insecta > Hymenoptera > Braconidae > Macrocentrus > Macrocentrus cingulum. The sequence continues at coordinate 11,643 of MVJL01010307.1, forward strand.
TTAATTCCTCGTGTACAACGAATTTTTTTTTTTTTTACATCATCGATCAAGGCGTGACGGCGTGAAACCACCCCGAAATTTTATACCTCGCTTTGTTTGGTTATATCGGCGTGGATGTATGTGCTATAGTTATTAATTCTAGTTTTTTAAAAGCGTTTAAAATGCAAGTGGGGGATGATTGGGAATTAGGGAAGGATGTTGGTGTGGGGAAATCGTTTGACATACGTGTCAATGCTTGGCGCCATTTGGTGCAGCAGCATTCAAGACTTCTTGTGTATGTGTGTGTGTGTGTGTTTCCCCCCCTGACCCTGCAACCGTGACGAGGGGTGACTGATGTGTCTTTGTTGAGTTTTCATGCGTGCAAACTGGTGCAGCCCAGCCATCATTTTCTTTATCCACGCTTTTATATTGTTACCTAGGGCTTATTTTCTCTCATTTCGTTCTATCGAAAATTTTCTTTGTCTGTTTGTTTTCCAGTCTGTCAATTGTAACATGGAATTCAATGGAATTCAAGTATGTGTAGATCTCGACAGCTCGTGCGACACAACTGTACTTATGGTCTACCATGTGTTTAACGAATTTTTATTGTCAAATTAGGAAATTTTGTGTTTTAAGTCGTTAAACGTCATTTAAAAAAAAAATTGAGAATTTTAAAACACTTAAAATATTAGATTTTGATGTAAAAATTGTAATTATACTTTTAAAAATTAATTTAAAAGATTTAAATAACAAATTTAAGTTGATAAAAAATTTTTTTCTTTCAACTAAACCTGAAAAAAAAAAATATAGTTTAATAGGAATTTATTAAAGTTGATATTTTAAATCAAAATATTTTCTAAACTACTTAAGATATAAATTTTTCTCAAGAAACCGATTTTATAGAGAATTTTCTTATCTACAAAAAAGGTCCTTAACAATATTTGTCTAATTCGCATCCTTATCAAGGATATTGACATATAAAAAAATTTTCAACCTGCATATTAGTTTTATCCTCGCGATTTAATGTAGAAAAATTTTTTTTTTTCATTAAGAATTCTTACAATTGAGTGAACTAACGAGTTAATTAATTAAATACCTTCATAATTCAAGGGATTCTATTATTTCTGGTGGTTGATTTAGATCTGCACGCTTCATAAAATACGAAGAAAAAAAATACTGGCTTTCTGGAGATGACTGTTTGATCGACCGTTAAGACTATATAAGAACTAAACCCCAGGCCCCATCCTAGAGCTTATCGTTTCTTTATGCCTCAAAGAACTCAATAGCCATTTTATTTCACACGCATTATGTGCGTGTTGCGTGTGCACGGATTTGCATAACAAATCATAGTTCATTGTCAAATGTTGTTGCACCTGGAAAAACGACTTTCTACTTTTACTTTGTATATATAGCTACGACGGTAGTGGCACATATTTATAAGTATATATTCATGTATTTACTAGTTAAGTGGTCTGTCACACACAGTCTATTTTATGTCTTTTCCTGTAAATACACCATTTTGCCTCGTACATTGTAGGACAAATCATTGCAATGAACGACGGAAATATTTTTTTATCGTTGGTATATTTTTATATTGAAGCCTTGACTTGTATGACGCGATGTGTACTATCATATTATCGTGAGAGTAGGGGGAAAGAGGTTGAAACGACAACGACCGCTTTCAAGGCGTATATATACAAAGCTGCGTCAAGCGTTACTTATGCAAGCTAATGGAGAGAAACAGAAGGTCATTTTCGTCTTTGATGTAGTCTCTCTCTGGACATTATGTGGTTTTTCACGTCGTTTTGACAAGCACCAAAAGGTTTTCGATGGCGCTGAGGTAATATAGGGGTTAGGTGGAATATTTATATGTAAATTAGAAAGCTCCAACGGTCGATAGGGTCCACCAGAGCGCAGAGAGAGAGGGATCGTGTCATCCTGCGGGCCCCAAGAACCCATTACTTCAGTCATGAGGGGGTGATGGTTTTACGGACGAGAGAAAGGGATGAATTCGCGCAACACTGATGCTGAATAATTTTTAAATAAAAAACTTTTTCTTCGCGTTCACTAATATATATCGCGTCAGTTTAATGCCAAAAGTCCGTATGTTTTAAAAGTCTTGAAACTATATACTTAGTTTTATTCATGTTTTGCATTTTATTGTAACGTTATATTATCTAGGATATATTTTAGGACTTTTAATTGAGATGAAAAACTTTTTTTGTCTTTTTAAAAAATTTTTAAGAGGTTTTTGTGTTTTTTTTTTTTAGTATTTGAGTGATAAATCGATATATAAACAGGATAGCACAAAATTTTAATAAATTAAAATGATTGAAGATTAAATTTTCTATAAAAAATGTAGAATAAATTTTTTCAATATTTTTGTTTATTTTAGAGATATTTTGAATTTTTTTAAATTTATAATTTTTAAAATATCTTAAAAACACAGCAAAATATAAAAAAAATGTATTCTTTATTTTTTCTAGAAAATTTAATTTCCTATTATTTACCAAGAATGAAATTTTTCATTATCTAATTTAGTTTTCAAGTTATCAGCAAAAAAAACGACAAAAGTCACGAGATTATTGATAAAAAAATTTTTTTTTCATGAAAAAAAATCTACATTTGACATTTTTTTTGTATAGCTGCAATCTAAAAATACGATAAATTCTAGACATTTTTAATGTAAAAATAATATTCATCGTGCGGTCGATTTTTTTTTTATTTTAAACATTTTTAGGTCATTGAGACTCGCGCGACACGTGTCAACGCTACTTACGCACTGAGAGTCGAGAGGCCATTGGCCTCAGCAGCGGTTGCCAATGCACTATTGCACACATATACACACAGAGAGTGCAGTCAAGAATCTAACTCATACATTTAAACATGAGCATACATAAAAGCTGTCATTTATATTAAATTCAACTTGGTCGAGGACATAAAGGCTAAAAAAAAAAAATTCCCCAAATTACCCCTTTTTATCAGCGTGTTAAAAATTTTTTAAAACATCAAATCTGTCAATTATAATTTTATTTACTCAACAAGATATCCAACAAATCTATAATAAGTAGTTTGTTTGTGGCTTGAAGCAGAGAAATGCGGATAATTGATACACATTTGTAGCATGTATGAAAGCGGTCACGAGGTGGATACACTCGTTTGGTTGATGGGTCGACTGGCTCCCTCGTGACGTAGTTAGAGCATGAGAGCAAACGGTTTTCTTCCCACGATGGCGAGAAACGTCTGGCATCGCGAAAAACTCGTCTGGAAACGACTCGAACTTTGTCTCTCTGATTCTCCCCACACACCATCAGTCTTGGCCTCTTTTTCGCATGACTTTTTTCATCATTATCACTACCATCATTGTCCTTATCATCTTGTAAACCTTTTTTTTTTATATTCTTATTCACCTTTAAGGCCTTTTATAAGTCGCAAATTTATTCCATGACCTCTCAAACCTCATATATATACAGATACTCTTGTGTGACCTACATTGCAAGCACTCATACGAATTTCCCGATGATTTATCGTCGGCCATTCCATCGTAAGGTCAATGAGTGTCATTAATAAACTTGTATTTAAAATAAATATATAAGTAAATGAATGGAAAAAATATGTTTGAGTGAAGAAACTGCAAGATACGCTTCATAAATATAAATCTGAATGCATAATCAATGCAAGCTGCATGCCATCATTGCGCTTATTCAGCCGCATGCAATATAAGTACCATCGTGATGCATCATATGGCAGGTAGACGAGAAGTCTCATCTTGTAAGCACTCCTTTTCTGGCACGATCCGATTAGCAAATTTATTTTACATGCCACCATAATGATATATCGATGCTCTTGGCAATTTTCAATCGAGACAAATAGAGAGTATAATTGCTTGAAGAAAAAAAAGAGGGTTTTTTTTAGTTGGATATTGAAAAAGCCTTTACCAGGGTGATACAGTTAGTCGTGATCATCGTCGTCGTCGTCGTCGTCGTCGTCTTCACCCGGACGCGATAATGGGGATATAGTTCGACCCCTCCTTATCCCTCACGCCCAGTTACTTCAACTAACGACATTCAAATTCTATTAAGCGCCCGTGAACATTTCGCAAACATTCGTCCAACATCTATAGCTTAAAACCTGACAAATCTCTTGTATTTGATGGGATGTATATTGATTATTTTTAGCAATTTGAATTTTTTGGGGTTAATTTTAATGTTAATTATAATTATAATTTTATAATTTTTTATATGCTTGAAAAATTAATTCAAAGTGAGGTTTTAGTAGTAAAAATGTTGAAACATATTTAAACAATCAATTTTTCGATTTTTGATTTAAAAAAAAAAATTTTTTTTTCCTATTTAATTTTTTTGTTTCATTGATAAGTCATTAAATACGCGAGATAACGAAAAATATTATGAGAATAAAATGAAAGGAAATTTAATTCTCTACAAAAAATGAAGAATAAATTTTTTCAATATTTAACCCCGTTCTTGAGATATTTGAAAAAAAAAAAAAATTTTTTTTTTTCGTATTTCTTGAAGATTTTACAAGTTTTTTTTTTTGTGATTTTTTCTGATTTTTCATTAATAACTCAATAATTAAATTATGAAATCTACTTTTTAAATAGTAAGAATTATTGTTTTTTTATGAAATAACATTAATTATATTCGTTTTTTTTTTTTTTTCGTATTGGAGGGTTGCAAACACATCGTGAGAGTAATTCTGAAAAAAATCTTGTGTATAAATGTGTTGGAGGGTGAATACATATGACTATTATCACTTCTCCATAAATAAGCTGACCAGAAATACATTTGCGATATTAGCGGACGTAAGTACACTATCTCACATCGCTTATCTGCTCACTGCCAACGCTCATAATATACTACTACTTATATGGCAGTCCCCATATATTGCCTGTGTATCACATTTACGGCTATAAGTACTCACACATACAATGTTGCTGCTACGAGAGCGCGTCTATAACCACATATCCGTCCAGTCGACCGGAAATTACAAACATTATGATTGAGAAAATAAAAAATTTATATAAATGAAGAGTAAAATTTACGTTTACACTCTCTCTCAAATGTAATACAATGGAACAAAGACAGCCCACATATATTAGAACTTGCTTAAACTCCCTTATTTTCTTTTTTTTTCATTAATAAAAAAAAGTGCGAGGCTTATAAGAAGTTGATATTTGCATTGAATATATTATATACACAAGCAAAATGGCAAATACCATTGAGCTTGTGTGTAACAGCGAGTAGTAGTGCTTAATAATAGACAACGACTGTCTTGTGTGAATGTCTAAAGTGCATATTAAAGCTTAGAATTCTTCTGCGATAATTTTCGTCGTCGGCCAAAATGAAATACTTGAGGGCTATGTCGACGACACTAAGTTTTAATTATATTTTAAAATATATTTGTCAAGGAATAATAATATATTTCACGAGGATATTTCATCATTCCTTATGTACGATGCAAAAAGGGCGTTTACGCAAACTGCTGCTTTATTTTCACTCACTGCCACGACGACTGATTGTCGTCGTCATACTGTGAACATCAAGAACACACGAGACTTGGCCAATTTAAGCCGTCATAAATCATTCTTTTCTCTTGCCAGCAATGGCGTGCACGCGTCCACACTAAACTATATCAGATGAATTATTTTATTGTCCATCAATTCATGGAGTGTGATTGATTTTTCATTATATATATTTTAAGGGGTTGAATAAATGCAAAAAATTGATTTTTTCAGTTTTCAAAACGTCCTACGATTTAAATTTTACAAAAATAATATTTCTAAGCTCTAAATATCAAAACAAATCATTTTTAAAATTGATAAAAATAATTTTCTATCTCCCGAGTTGGAAAAAAAAATTTTTAATTCGTTTTTTCTTACTTTTTCAATCTCTTAGAATATAATAAGTAGTAAAAACTTGTTTTATAACTAGAAATACCGAGGAAAATGCTTTAAAAAAATTAATAAACTTGATTTTCTGTAGTAATAAAGTTTTTTTTAAATATATTTTTGACTTGAAAATTTTTTTAAGCTTTTTCCTATGGTTTTTTTTAGCTTTATAATATATTTTTTAGTATTTTTAAAATCTTAGTGGGTTTTTTCGAGCTAAATAAGTAAAAAAATGTAGGTTTTTCTTGTATTTTTAATGTTCTATGGTTGAAATTCTATTAAAAACACGTTTTTCAAGTTTAAAATACGAAGAAAAAATTTTTTTTGAATGACTCATTAGTGTATTAACAACATTAAATGAATGCATCGAATATGATTGAATGAAATTTCAAGTGCAGCTGGCCATCATGCAAGTGTACAAATATATATTTGCTCGCGGTGCATATAGCGTTGATGTGTGTGCTTTATGTGGCACAAGGATGCAGCTCGTCTGGGTCATTACTGTATCGCTCTCTCCATCGTATTCTGTCCCTCATGACACGCGGGCGCGTTCAATGGTCCCCTTTACTCACTCGAAGGTCGCGACTTTACAGAAGAAAAAGGAGCAAAAAAATTTTTTTTTCTCCTTTTTTTTTTTTAGGGTGCCACGTTGTAGGATATTTTCGCATGGATTCTGATAGCATTCAGAGACGTGACACGAAACATAAGACCTCTCTTTATATTCTCAAATACTCTGGATATATATTTACATATATGTGCATGTGTATTTTTATATGTATTAAGTGATACGCAGCGTTGTAAAGACAGATACGAACAATGAAGTGTATTGTCCGTTGATGATAATCGTCAAGTGCAATGTTTTCATTTCAATGATGAAAAAGCATTACGGGAGAAAAATACTCATGTATAATCGCAGGACGGTTATGATATATTCTAGCCCCGGCATTGATCAATTAAACTCATTCATCCAGACAGGCGGAGAAAAATATTTTTAATTTATATACAAAAAAAAATTAATGCACTATTTTTATATTCCATGATTTGTTTTAAAGCATTTAGAATAAATTTTAGGATATTTAGTAGGAATAAAAAAGGATTTAATTTGTTTATTTAAATTTTTTTTAAATCACTCCCCGTGGATATCTTGCGATTTTTGAAAATTTTTTTTTTTTTTAGTTTTTCTGCGTTAACTCGGATAAATAATTGAAATAACAAAAAATATTATTCTAGTTAAGAAATTGGCTATTAAATTTCCTATAAAAAAGATTTAAACAATTTTTTTGTTATCTTCGTTAATTTTTGAAGAAAATTGAATTTTTTAAAATTCATATTTTTCGAAATATCTCGAAAATAATGCAAAATATCGAGATAATTTATTTAACATTTTTTATAGATAATTAAATTTCCTATCATTTATTTTCTATAACATTTTTTATGATTTTGCGTAGTTTTTGAGTTATTGACAAAAAAATGACACGATATATTTTACAGTGTAAAAAATGCGTAGCTAAGGGATATTGACTGATTATACATGTTTATTTTGAAATTAAATTTAGCAAGTACCTCAGTTGTGTGAAATTAATCATAAGTTATACTCAGACAGACAGAAAAAAATATGATGATATTCTGAGCGTTGGTGCGCGTGTGGTCGCGCGCGTAGTGAAAATGATGAAAAATAAAAATAAATAAATAAAAAGGGGGGGTAAAAGCGAGGAATGCCGCAGTTCAAAGACAGTCCTGCAGTGCGAGGCGTGACGATGAGGGGCGTTTTGCCTCAGCAACTCGTTATTTTAGGTAATTATAGCTGCTACAGAATTAAACTCAAGAAAATTCAAGTATTTATCATCAGTTGGTTTTTTTTTTTCTTCATCTTTTTATTTTTTAAAACCTTTTCTAAACAATTTCACGCAATATATTCTTGACGGCAGGGATTTTTCCACATGTCCCACAGGCGAATGAAGCTGTCGAGGGACTTGACGCGCACGAGGGTGATTGTCAGTTTGTGGCAGGGTGTGGCTCGATAGGTGCCACGACGTGGCTTAAAGTAACGAGAGACACAAGTTGTATTTTTCATGAAGCTCCACTGTGTGTATATACCCCTCTGTCTCATTAATACATTGTTGTCGGATATTATTAGGGTCTTTCTTCTTGTTGTCGTCGTTCTCAGAGTGTGCTTGCCAAAAATGCGTTTGCAATAATGCCGTCACGCTTACTACCTTTCAGACTGCATTGTGTATTATGGTCCTATACAACAAAAAACACGCTTCAGAGGGCTCAGCCACGGAATTTTACCATTTTGGCAACCGGAAACCTGCGTCCGGTGCATATTTTATATCAACGACCAGACACCAGATAATGTTTACACCATAAAAACAATTTTTTATCCCTAAAAACATGAATTATTCATGATTTAAATTTTTTTAAAAAATTTTTTATCTCTTAAAAAACGAATTTTTCATGATTTAAAATTTTTTCTGACTCCTCTAGCATGATTATTTCAATTCTACATTAATTTTTGAATTATTTTGAATCATTGGAATGTCTCTTGTATTATTCCTCCCACTGGTCCAAGGGGTTGAAGCCTCCTAAAAAATTTTTTTGTATGAAAAAAACGTGATAGACGTGATATTTTCGTATTTTTCATCGAAAAATCGAAAATTAAAGTTTGTTGTATAGGTGATGCGGGTAGTACAAAAGTGTCTGAGCGATTGTTTTGTTTGTATTTCCGTATTATTGATGAAAATATACGAGGTATGTCATGTGTACATGTGGAAGGGTGGCGACCGGCGTTGACGTCGTCAGATACTGTCACGTCCAGACGTTAGTTGGTTGTAGGGTTGTTGTTCGTGAGCTTGTAAGAGCCCATAGAAACAACTTGTGCGAGAGAAAATAATGCCGACTAAGTATATACACGTCCCAATGGTTTATCTTGTCTACCGCGTCCATGTCGCGTCACTAATGCCTAAAACAAGGCTTGAAATTTACAATAACAAGGTATTACAATATTATTTGTAACTATAATAAATTTTAAGACATTTTATTACAATGAAACAAATTTTTCTATCGAATTTTTTAAACGTTATATTTCTCTCTCGAAATCTCATGATTATCGTAATTTTTTTGGTTTTTACGGATAACTCGATAACTAAGCGAGATAACGAAAAATATTATAGAATTTAAATTATAGGTAATTTAATTTTCTATAAAAAATATAGAATAATTTTTTTCGATATTTTGCCCCATTTTTGAGATAATTTGAAAAATTAAAATTTTGAAAAATCAGTTATATCTCAAAAACTAAGAGAGTTACAAAAAAATTTTATTAAACATTTTTGGTAGATAATTGATCACTTGATAATTTACTTAATATAACATTTTTCATTATTTTGTTTATTTATCGAGTTATAATGAAAAAACTGAAAAAATCACGAAAATTGTCAGTTTTCTAAGGGGTACCCCTTTTCAATATTTTTCATAAAAAAAAATTTTTTTTTTTTATTCAACAAAATGTTCTAAAATTTTAAGGGTATTTTTTTTTGCTAGTTTTACAACTTTTTTTAATTAAAAAAATTTTTTTTTTGTATAATATTGACATAAAAGAATTTTAAGGATTTTCAAGAGTTATGAAGTATTTATAAACTTGGGTAATATTTATTATTATTATTACTCTTGAGAGATTGTGAATAATGTTAATTACCTGAAAATTTTATTCAGCATTTAATTTGCCCCGTGAAAAGTCTATATATATATATTGTATACGCACTTTCTCGTCGGAGCTGTTCGTTAACTAAAATCGAGCTTTATTATCGGCGTGCTTTACAATGCAAATTTTACAGCCATGGCGCGGAAGAAGAGTATAAGGGTGGGTGGACAGGGGAAAGTCAGTTTGGTCCTATTTAAAGAGTCCTCTTTTCCCCTCTGCAAGACATCCCGCCAATTAATTTCATTACCCTGCGTGATTTTACTCTCTCTTGCGCGGCATAAGAAAAGGGTTAGCAGAATGGTAAATATCTTCATTTTGCCTCTGCAATGATAATAAGTCAATTTTATTGCTTGGCCCCTTGGTGCACACCATTATTTGTGATTGTATAATTGCGCTGATACGACGTTAAAAAAAAAAATTTATTCAAAAACTTCCAACTCAAATTTTTTTTCTCTCATTTCAACCGATCAAAAAAAAAAAATCATTTATTTCATTTAATAAAAATATATATCAAGTATTTAAAAAAGGTTTTAAAATTTTAACAAATAAATAAAATCTTGAAAAAAAAATTTTTTTTTCGATGAATATATTATTGAAGTTGTATGAATTCATGGGTGTAAAAATTGAGCAAAAAGGCTTGGTCGTTGGTTTCATTATACCAATGTAATCGAAAAATCTTTATCGCCAGTGTGCCGACGTCGTTACGACAGCCCTCCAGGGATGTAAACGTAACCCGGGAAATTTCTATGGATACATCCATCGCCGAGCCGGTAATGAAATTTAAAAGCACCCTCCGGAAACTTTGGCATGAAGGGGGGGAGGGGGGATGTGAGGAGAAACGGTGCACACAGGCAACACCCCATTAGCAATAAACCAGGTACCTAAGACTTGCTTGTTTCGCCCTCTCTGTATAAAGTTTTCACATTGAGAATTAAGCTTGTTTTGCTAGGTCATATTTTAATTTTCGATTTGGCATTTTTATCGAAACACATTTTAACTATAAAGTGTGTATATATACATTTTCACACCCTGTAGCAGCAACAGCAAAACACGCGCAAATTTAACCGCAAGAGTTTTTCATCCGCGTATACTAATATACAACGCAATTTAAGAGATTGCATTAATGATTATTTTCAAGTACCACTCTTGAGGTCCTTGGAAATTTGTTAATTTTCAAGATTCCTGTTATAACTGTGATATTATATATAGAATATAGCGCCTTACTAATGTCAAAAGGATGTGTAAAAATTTTTTTTTTTTCGTTTATATCTCGATAAGTCAGTAAATAAGCGAGATAGCAAAAAATATTACTAAAGTTAAATGATAAGAAATTTAATTATCTATAAAAAATGTAGAATAAATTTTTTTAATATTTTAAGTTTTTGTCGAGATATTTTGAAAAATATGAATTTTTAAAAATTTAAGAGAGAAAAAAATGTTTTAAATATTTTTTATAGAAAATTTAATTATCTATTATTTAGGTTTAGTAAAATTTTTTATTATTTCGCATATTTATCAAGTTATTTTAGAAAAACTAAGAAAAAAAAAATTTTGAAATTTTATTTTATCCTAACTAAATGTCTTAGAAGTTGTTGAAAATTTTTTGTTTATAGAGTGTGACACTAACGCACATAATTCTTATTCTCATTTTCATCATCGTGACAAAGGGTCTTCTTATATTCCAGTAAACACTTAGTTATTTACGAGGTAGTGGAATTTTTGCAGTAATACTTGGTGCTGCTATACTATTCGCATGCAAATCGGGCAAGCCTCGGCCTGGCATTTCTCCCTGTTAATACTCGAGATATGCAAATGTCACTAATTACTGGTAGCTGTGGGATTACACGAATGGAGTGGCCTCACACCCTCTGAGTCTCGATTTTCATCCTTATTTCTAACACAGTGTCCTCTCCCTCTGACACGAGAAGATAACTAACACCTTCTCCAACGCCTCTGCACGTCTGGCCCTAGCAGACTCGTGCCTCGCTACTCAATTCGTAGGCAAGGTTGAAGATTCTTATCTTAACTCGAGTGTTATACCCGGATGTCACTAGCCACCCCCTTTTCTACGATCTCTCGCTCGTTTTTGCCACAAAAGAGGTCGTCGACAAAGGTAACCGGGGGTGAATAGAGATAAGCACATATCTACAGCAAGCATTTGCCAATTTTTTCTTTTTTCCATTGTGAAAAAAAAAAAAACGTATTCTTTTACTCTATATGTAATTTTCTTTTTCCCGGTCATTAAATAAAAAGAATATTGTGCCGTACGTATATGTACACACATACAGAGAGGGTAAAAATTCCATTTTGCCGGGACATTATTACAAGGCTATAATGAGAGACGAAAGTAGAAAGAGCGAAAAATACAGTGAAAGTCGAATACATTGACAGTGTGTGTAGGAGATATAGAGGCCCTGTGGTCAAGGGTCGACTTGAATTAGGACGGACTATTTTCATTACGTTCTTTTCCCTCGATTCTCGGATTCGACTAACCCGGACTAAGGAGGGCAGCGACACACAGCGAGACTGCTGGACCAAGCTGGCCAGAGGCTCGTGGATTATATTCCCCTTTCGCCAAAATACCAACTGATCTCCTGGGGCTTTCTCGCCCCGCCGATCATTGCTCTAATGGGCCTGGCAAATTTGCGACTTGTATGATAACACACTCTAGATACAGAGTATTAATTTTCTTCTACTTTTCTTGGCTTATTATTTTTTTTTTAATGAAAACCAGCGTTATTCCGAAAAAAAAGACCGAATTTTTTTCTTTAATATTACAATATCTCAGTAAATTAATGAAATAATGAAAAAAGTTATGAGAGTAAAATAATGGGAAATTAAATTTTCTACAAAAAATATAGAATAAATTTTTTTGATATTCTTATTAGTTTTTGAGTTATTTTGAAAAATATGAATTTTTAAAAAATACAAAATTTTTTTTTTATTCTAATTAAATGATTTAATGCTTATTCTAAAATTATTTAACATTGTTTTACAATACTACTACATATAATATGAAAGTCTATTATACGTAATAAATAAATAGCTAGTCGAATTTTTCTATTGAATGCGTCGCATGACTGTCAATACGCTTGTGTGGGTAGAGGAAGTGGTACAGTATAATGCAGCTGTGGATAATATTGCAAATCTGAGTATGCGAGGGATGGTTGGGGCGTGGGTAGGCCTCAGGGAGTGCCACTGCAAATGAAGCAAGAAAATAAGGCGCGAGTAGAGAGTGAAGACGCGGCCAATGCACCAACTCACCTCTTGCTCGGTCTCTCTGGTGTTTATTAACACGCTATGTACATTGTGCAGGCTGCGAATGAAGCCCAACGAAGCAGAGAGGCCTGGTGATGATGGAAAAATACGGGTGTATAGCTTTCTCAACTGAATATAGGTGTCTCTCGACATTGCCATTCCACAAAAGATATTTATTGTATCCACGCGCAAAGCACCAGAGTCACGCAATCGTGTCTCTTGACGTCTTTTATACATAGTATAAAGCAAAGACACCGCAAGACCCTCTCAAACGTCTGTGCAATAATTTACCTAAGCTAGCGTGAACAGTGTCTAAAGATAAATCTGTGTAAACTCAAACTTTTAAACACGTCAGACAGAGGGAGACAATTTTTTTTTTTACATCGTGAATTTTTTTCGCATGCGAGACAAGGTCACTGCTGATGCTGGTATAGGCTCAATTGAAACACCCTTTGCTTTATTATTGTCTGATTTATTATTATTGTTATTATTTAGCAGGTCGCACCATTAGGAGTGTATGTAGAGCCGGTTTGACGAGAAAAAAGCTGTCCCGTTTTCACGACACACACATGAGATTGCGCTCGATCGGGAAGTCGTTTGACAACCAGTGTACCAAGTTTTTATCCATAAGTTTGCGCCCACTCGACTCACGCACAGATTCAATACTTTCCATTACTCGTAGAAAATATATAGAAAAAACAAAAAAACATTTATACATGGTGCGGGATGAGGCTCTTTCCTTTTTTTCAAGTAGTAAAACCAAAATTATGTCCGCCAAAATATAGTTTTTCTTTGATTTCGTTAGTTATTGATGAAAAACAAGTAAAAAAAATTTGTCATCACAATTAATAAGGTCTTAAAAATTAAATAATACACTATACAAGTGAAAAAAAAATTGACAATTGGACAAAATGGCTGCCACCGTTATATACACGAGATCGATATAATAACGCGAATAAGGAGCAAGTTTTTAATTATAACCATCTTGGATCAATATCTCGTTACACCGGTTCTCGGCCAAATTTATGGGATAAAATTCTAGAGTGCGTTGCGCCAAGTATATGTCTATATATATGTATATAAATACATATATATTCAGACCACGAGAGGGACATGAAATAAAAAAAGAATTCGAGATACTAGAGAGATTTCAGGACATAAGGGAAACCCTAATTACGATCTACTCGACGGAAAACATTAAAGAGGCGAATTTAGATTGGTCGTTAAAGATCTCGTTACGCTTCCTCGCAGAGGAAAAAGTGCTTCTCTATACTCTCTGTGTCTATTGGAGCAATAAAGACAGGCGAATGCTGCACACAGGGTTCTTCTTTATACGTAGATGACTACATAGTGGATGGTAAAATGTCGCACGTCCACTTTACGACGATCCACTAGTCGTAACTCACTAGGGACCAATTATTCCAATACCTTTTCGCTTTAGAGAATTACTCTGGAATAATGCCAAATTCCTGGCCTCTACAGTTCTATAGGTATATATACTTTTGTTGTAATAAAAATCACATTTTACTTGATGGCTAAAAATATTTTACCATCAACTAAAAATATTTCTCCCTCACTCGTTGAGCCTGCGTGCCAAGTATTCGCTGTTTTCTCGTCTGTATGCACACGCGCTTTATTTCCTCTCATCTCGGACAATGCGCGTGCCTCGATCACCGCATCTTTAGCCAAAATACCAATATATTGTGTGTGTGGATGATGATGATGATGCGCATGCTGTTCATTCAGTATTATTATATTGGAGCATGCGAGAGAGACTTGGATATCTTTATCTGTCGGAATTAAATTCCTTCGCTGATGCACGCGGTCTTTCAGAAATTTTTTTTTTTATTAAAATATAGATAGAAAAATTTTCTTTTTTTTTACAATTGCTGATATCTTGGATATAAGGAGGCGAATTAGGAAAATTTTGTTTACAACCTTTTTTGTAGCTAATAAAATTATCTACAAAAAAGATCTCTTGAAAAAATCTCTTATTTTCAATAATTTTGTAAATATCTTGGAAAAACAAATTTTGTTTCTTTTTCATTTTTATTATTTTGAAGAAAGTTGTTGGTTAAAAAATTTAATATCGCAATTTTAGACCATACAATTAATGTTTAATTTAATTTAAATACTGATTTAAAGTAATTTTTTAGTTTTAACTTAGAATTTATCTTAAAATCGATTTTTTAGAGATATAAATATTTATAAAATTTTCAAAGAATTAGTTGGATATAAATTTATATTATTATTTATTAATATTTCGTCCTTTTGACGGATATATAAAGGCAGTATCACCCTCAGTGCGTGCGAAATTGGTTCGACTTTTGTCCTGGGATCGTGTCTGACTTGTTAAGGATATTACTACTGTAGGCCTTCATTGGAAAAATATACATCATTTGAGCAGTGACAAATCGTGACAAATCACGACAGCGAGACAAGAGGGATGATTGGTTTTTCAGCTGGAATATTCTTTCACGACGACGAGAATTAATGAAAAAGTCAATGAAAATGGAATATTCCTGTTTTTTTTTTCCCCTCAGTTCCTATACCTAATATAAAAGAAATGTAAAAAATTTTCCTCCCTTTTTTCCACGTCTTGTTTTTCGTCAGATGAGAGGGAATCACCCGGCCCCACGAATGGAGAGAGGCTACGGTAGATTAAAAATATTTAAGGATGGATTAAGGGTCGCAATTATGAGTAGTCGAGTTGCCATCTCGCGATGCGACTGATGGAAGAGTACAGAGAGAGAGGCAAAGGAGGAATCTGCGAGGGGGAAAAGTGAGAAATAGGTTTGCAAAGACCTCTCTTCAACCCCAGGTATTTAATTTAAATTTTTATCAGTCGATCCATTCCAATCTTCACGCTTAAAGAGAAAGTTACGTCGTCTTAAAAATTTTTTTTTCACCCTCTGACAATTTTTTTTTACTTTGCCCCCACAAGAGCGCGTGAGAGGTAGGGGTTAATGATTGGCCTCGATTAATCACCCTACGCGTGTTTTTTCAATTTGCGTGAGATGAAAATTAATATAAGATTTGTCAAAAAACTTTTGATTGCTTGTTCAATTTTTTTTTTTTTTCTGTCTCTTGAAAAAGCAACGAAAAGCGCTTTTTATTCCTCCCCGCAACTCTACGACATTTCAATTTAATTCTTATATAACCCCCTCGGATAATCCTGCGTGGAATAAAAAAATATAAGTCATTTCTTTAGTCAAATATAAAATAACTAGATGATTATAAATATAATAAAAGTATTATAAAATGTTTAATGCATAATAACTTGAAAACAATTTGCTGGATAAAAAAAATTTATTAACATAAAAAATAGATAGTTTTCTGCTCTATAAAAAAGATTATTAGGTATTTCAACGTCAGATCAATATTTATAAAAATATTTGCGATTTTTCATTGAAAAAACTGTTTGAAAATAATTAACTATAATTGTCAAAAGTATTTAAATATATTTTTAAAGAATTAAAAACAACTTTTTAATATTTTTATAGATAAAATAAAAAATTACTCATAAGAGTTGATTTAATATAAGTAAATATTAAAAATATATATCTAGGATAAGGATGAACTGTCAGAAGTTATCTGAGACTTGTCGACATATTGGAAGGTACAATGTCGGGTAGTGGTAGTAGTCGAAGCGAAAGGACAGAGGGTCCGAACCGACGTCACTGCATGTCAGAAACACGCCCTAGTTGGTGCACATCAGCGAAGGACAGTAATCTTTGAGAAATCGATCACTCTAGGAAATTGCCAAGCACACACACGAGATGATATCAACTGTAAACGTTTTTCAGTAGCCATCAGATATATCTAATGTGTCTTTGTCGTCAAATTTTCACCTCGTGAACGAGGCCGATGATTTTGAGACAAAGAGACGAAGCTGCGGGATTCTGGTGCGTAAATCTCTCTGGCATTGCGAGTCGCGACATAAATCGCGCGCGTGTGATGCAAGAGCGAACGACCCTCTTCAACGACGTTGGCTACGAGCAATCCCTTTGCTTCTGCCATCAAGTAACCCTCGAGGCTCTGGTATATGTATGGCTCTCTCATAGGAGCGCGAGCATTCCGCGGTAAGTTTCGACCTTTTGCACTCGGCAGGCATCTCCGGCCAGGCGCCATTGGATAGCTTTCCCTAACCTCTTCGACGACGCGTGGTTGATTTACAGGGCCTGCCACGCCGCATAGTGCCGCCCGCGGCTTCCTACGAGGGGGTTTCGCCGCCGCCGACAGTGCTTCCTCGCTTTTGCTCTGAGTTAAGAGGGTGCGCTCAGCCGAAGCGAGTTTGAGTCTGTTGTCGACGTTATTTCCGCACATGGCCTCTTCTTTCTTTTGTGATGAATGTCTCACTGATGCCCCCTATCCCTTAATTTCACAAACATTATCGAAATCCCATCATATCCACATTTACACTAAAAATATATATCTCGTATATGGTCAACAATATATATCTTGTTTTTTCAAAATTTTAATCTTTTTCTCGTGATTTTTCGATAGTTTTTTTGCAATAACTCGATAAATACATGAGATAACAAAAAATGTTATTGAAATTAATTGATTAAGGGTTAAATTTTCTACAAAAAACATATGAAAGATTTTTTTGTATCATTACTCGATTTTAAGATATCATGAAGTTTAAAAAATTTTAATTTTTACGGAACGTAAAATACAGGTTTTGATAGTAATTCACACTCTTGCTTGCGTGATCCTTGAGAGATTCAACCACAGAGTAATTTAAAGGATACCTACTGGCATTCGCCCCATGGAATTCAAGCCCCTGCGTGTATAATTAATATTCGCAGGAGTTTACTTGCGGTTTGCGAGGGCAGCAACGACGCAATATCTATTCCACCGTTTTCTATCAGTGTCCATGTATCTTGACAATACTTGTAATCATATCTTTTGGGTGGTATATATACCTATGTAAGCTTCTTACGAGAGAACAGTGGATTACAACATGGAATATCTCCTCTTTTTCTTTTTCCTTTTTTTCTTCTCTCGTAATAACAATTTTTATATCCAACAAGCCGAGGGGGAAAAATATTATTTTCTTTCTGACTTGGCCTTTTGTACAAATTTTATGGCTTACAGCGAATATATGCCATCATTATTATATCCTAGAGCTCGTAAAGCCCACGTATGATAGTGTGTATGCATGTATGAGTGTGATGTGCACGCAGTGACGTTCATTATAGTCTGAGATAGCAGGCAAATCGATAGTCCTGTGTCTTTACGATCGTCCACAAAACTCATTCATTGTTCAGCCATTATTTGTTGGTCCCCCTCGCACTTCTTTCCGTTTCCTTCAGACGCGATGTGTCCCATCGATTATTTTTCTACGCGCGAAGAAACACCCTAACCCTCAAGACAGTGTGGGGGAAGTCTTTGTCTGGATTGCCATCCCCCGAGAGAGTAGCAGTGGGTCACTGGCGTGCCATTGAAGCCTCTCTAGTAAAGAGGAAGTGTAGAGGAAGACAAGAGAAAGAGGAAAATAGTCATGGAAGAAGAAAAAAAAATCGTGGTCTTTTTTACTTTGTCACTGAAAGGGTCCTGCGTGTTTTTATCTTCCCGAGATACTCGCTTTTTTTTTTGCTCAATGTCCATAAATCTGAACTGCGTTTAGTGGAATCTCAATAGTGTCTAACCTATACCGGAATTTTCAGCCGACTTGGCACGATCGTTATCATGCGCTCTCACTGCTTGATGTATTCATCTTTTTTTTCCCATCCCCATGTCTGTCTGATGTGTCATCCGCCTTAATCTCGCGGCCAAAGACATTTTTCTCGCACTATTTTTGACCATTTGCTTCTCCTTACTCTTGTGTCACTGATGTGATTCAATCTCGGTATTTTACTGCCAAAAAAGGGGCGCAGATTTTTTTTTGCACATTTACAGAGATATTTATTGAATGAATTGATAAGTTCGATAAAGTATCTAATCATTGAGATAAAAAAATTATTTTTCTTTTTTTTGAAAATTTTTCAAGAGGTATCCCTTGGAAATTTTGCTGTTTTAGTGATTTTTTTTAGTTTTTTGCTGATAATTCGATAACCACGCGAGATAACGAAAAATAATATTAGAGTAAACTTTTTGAGGGTTAAATTTTGTACAAAAAATGTTCAACAAATTTTTTTATATCTCACACAGTTTTTGAGATATTACGGTTTTTTAAAAATTTTGATTTTTCAAAATATCTCAGATACAAATCAAAATATCAAAAAAATGTATTCTATATTTTTTGTAGAAAATAAAATTTCCTATCTTTTAAGTTTTATAAGATTTTTTATTATCTCACTTATTTACCGAGTTATCGGGGAAAAAACGGAAAAAATCACAAAAATCGCTAAATCTCCAAGAGGTATATATTACTTCTTTGAAGATTTCGATGAAAATTTTTTTTTTCTCTCTATTAAATATCTCAAAAATTATTGTTTAAATATTTATAGTTAACTTCTAGTGAAAATTGTCTTTTAAAATCAATGTTTGCAATAAAAAGAAAAAATATATGTAAGCCATTTTGGTATTAGTGAGACGATATAATATTCTTCGTAAATGTACACGTGTTTAGGAGGGTTTTACAGGCAGCCATATAATGCTTTATCGTTTCGGGACGAATGGACCGATCGCTGGTGACATTAAAACCTAAAATAAAAGCTTCCTGAAGAACATTCAAGAAATCCCATGGGGGCAGCACTTTTTTCAGCATCCCTAAAGTCTGCACCCTTGCTCTCAAAATTTTATTTTATGTTTTAAAGCGGCAGCAAGAGGTGGCAGATCGTTTTTTGCCTGTAGACGCGCGCATCCACACTGTTTTCCTATTTGACCCACAACTATAAATTCGTATTTCCAAATACCCTCGAGGATTAGGTATCGTGTGACACGACCTCTCGTGAATCTCAGGGTGCTTGTGTCTGACTAAAAGCATCGCCGCATCGACATTTTACCCTATACAGATCTCGGGCGTAATTAAAAATACGTGGATTTAAGCCCGGTGTGTGTGTATATGTGTGAAAAGGCGATTTTCATCTCAGATATATTGGCCCTGTCCCAAACATTACGATCGTACCCGTATTTAATTTACGATGGCTGTAAATGTCCGCGTGCTCGCGAAACGCAGAAAGGGTCGCGCGTCGCCTTTGTTCCAACATGTACATCCACATCTGCGACCCAGAGCCAGAGCAGGGTGCGTCCTGCTATGGCTTCTTGCGCGACGCTGAATTTAACGACCCAAGCACAACCTTTGTTGACAATCCCACAGCCTTATTATTCGCAGGATATTCTTGCGCTATACTACCACCCAAATATTCACGTTATGACGGTCTAAAATGTTTAATAATTATTACATTACAATATCTGTGTCGTAGTACACTAATAACAATTAAGTTTAAGTAGTTAAAATAACTTTTAGATCATTTAATTGAAAAGAAAAAAAAAATCACTCACTGTTTTTCCGATTTTTTTTTAGTTTTTTACCTATAACTCGATAAATAAAGAAAATAGGAAAAAAAGTCATTCGAAATAAAAAATAGAGAATTAAATTTACTATAAAAAATCTTTAAACCATTTTTTTATATCTCTTGTAATTTTTGAAAAATTTATATTTTTCAAAATATCAAAAAAATTTATTCTTTATTTTTTGTTGGGAATTTTCTATTATTTAAGTTTAGTTATGTTTTTTCTGAATCGCGATTATTTACAGAATTATTGACATGTTAATGATGAAAAATATTATTTTATAGGATTTTTGGAATTGTGTGATTTATTGTGGTGTTTTTTTTTTTATGTTTTTAGATGGAAGACGAGGGCAATCATGGTAATGATGACACTCGGAGCTTCATTCTGTCCAGGTTAGCAGCAATTCATTGCCCTCAGGTTCACTGTGTTCTCTGCAGAAAGCCCATGCAAGTCTACGACAGATATCCACTGGTCAATGGTACTTTTTTCCTGTCGCCAAGAATGCACACGATTGAATGTGCTGAGGTTGGTATTTTATTGTATTTTTTGCTGTACTTCTCTCGTGTAAAAAGTTACTATTTTTGTTTGATTGTTTGTTCGACCAGGTAAAAATTGATGATCGAACGCAATACCTGTCAGCTGTGTGCATGGCCTGTCTTGAAGGCACTGATAATGAGCCAATTCGTTGTCGCTCGTGCACCACACAATGGGACGGCTCTAGTCTCGTTATTGGTACCATGTACAGCTACGATATTTTTGCCGCCATGCCTTGCTGCGCTGATCGTCTGAAAGTAAGCTTTTTTTATTATAAATTAAAAATTAAGGTAGTACTATTGATTTGCAAAAAAAAAAATCTTCAAAAGACATATTTTTATGAATTATCTTCTGATAATCATCGAAATAATTTTTTTAAAGCTATATACAGAGCATAAAAATATTGTCATTTATATTTTTTTAATTTTAACCGCAAATTTTATAAAAATTATTTCATATTTTGCATGTTTAAAAATAAAAGAATGTATAACCAAAAAACTGAGGACATTATATTTGTAAATATCTTGATAAGGATGAGATTTTGAGAGATTTTGATAAGGTTTTTTTTTATAGCTTATAAAATTCTCTATAAAAAAGTTTTCTTGAGAAATATCTCTATCTCTTGTAGTTTTGAAGATATTTTGATTTATTTACACTGAAAAATAATTCATGAAATATTTTTGGATACTTGAATGTAGTTTTTTATTTTTATTTTTGTTTTTTAGGGTAAAATTTAAATGTGTCGATATTTTTTTACTAGATATTTAAAGATTTTTGAAAAAAATTTTGATTATAAAAATTAATAGTACTACTTGAAAAAATTAATTATGAATAATTTTTAATTTTGGATTTTTTTTTTTGTTTGTTTACAGTGTAACAGCTGTCAAAAGCCTCTGATTTATCCACATCAACGGTTGAATTTTTACTCCGACTACAGCCGTGTATTCCCGTGTCCACATTGCCGTGTTGTCGATGCACACTTTGTCAAGCCATTGTTGAATTGTTTTACTCGTGAACAATTTCAGCAATACAATCCTTGGCCATAACCATTAGGGAAATTAGCTCACTGCCTTTATAATACCAATGTCAACGAGGATGAGGAAAAAGAATTTTTTAAATTAGCCAAAATTATCGCGCCAGATTTATTGTCCGTAGATTTGCACCAAGTATTTGCCCAATCGGTCCCACCGATGCAACACTGATCAAAGCTAATTTTTTTACCGCGGGACCCTTTGTGTGTGTTCGCGTGTAGGCGTCTGCGTGTGTGTGTCTATAATTATTACTCCTATATATTACATAAAAAACTTTTTAGATGAAAACATCACGTGAAATTGTTGTTATAGTGGTGAATCCAAAAAAAAAAAAAAACAACAATCACACGTATCCTTTGTAACGTATAGATATTCAGTCTCATTTTTATTATTAGTTGAATTATTATTATTAGCAAAAAAAAAATCGCGATTTTTGAGACTAAACAAATAGCAGTTAAGCAACAACTTTGATATGATGATATATATGCAAGGGGGAAAAGAAATACTATTGTTTGTTACTTGAATAATCGAAAAAAAAACGTTGTTTTTTCATTTAAACATTTTATTAGTTTATATACAAATGTTTAGGCGGCCATCTTGTTTTGTTTAACGTGCCGCAAAGTTGCACAGACTAAAGAATGACGATGAAAAAATAAATAAATAAAAAAGTAAAATATCCCATCACACAGATATTCGAATTTTCGATAATTCCACGGTAATAATACGACGCTGGTCGTTGCTATAGTTACAGAAAATGCTTAAAAAAAAAAACAATTGTGGGGAAATGACTTTCTCACAGTGCCAAATATCGAGTCATTATACGTTATTATTTTTTTTTTCGTTTTTTTTTTTTCTACCTATTAGTTTTCCATCATCAATATCGATTACTCCCCATCATTCCGTATATTGATCGCCTCATTTTTGCGGCGTAGCTGTCGCGACAATATATATGATATATATTATATTATATAATATTTATGTACATGAATATATTGTGGTGTCTCCCTACTGATTTTCAATTTTATTATTATTGCTAATATTTAGTCAAGATTTTTACGTCGTGAGTGTTTTTGTACAGCAATAATCATATATATGGAAGACAAAAGTGCAGACGTAGATTGAGATAAATGTTTGAAAATTTTAGGATATAAATAATTATACGGTATACCGTGTATGAATTTGTTTAAAAAAATTTTTTTCACATAGTAATACATAGATATATATATTATATTTAGATTTTTTTGTGCGCTATAGTGTATTGAGAGGTTTTGAAGTGTCAAAATCACTCGGATAGTAGACAAAATACGACAAGTCGTACTAATATATATTAATTATTACGATAAAGAATAAAAAAAGTAATAAATTGTAACTGAAGGATAGAAAAAAAAAACACTTTTTAGAGTATTTTCGTTTCGTCATAGGTTTTTTTTCCGTCGAAAAAGTGGCGTCTGCGCTATTACCGCGATGCTCTAATATATATTTAACGATTAAACACTCGCGGAAAGACGAAATGGGCGAGAGGAAAAAGTCTGTTAAAAACGAAAACAGGAATGTGTACGCGTCTCGCCAATACAACACACAAAATACCTGCTGTCGTTTTTCTTTTTTAGCGGATGTTACATATATGTGTACAAGCTCGAGAATATTATCTTCCTAAACAAATTCCCGGATTATTATACGTAGAAAACAAAATAACAAAAGAATATACATTATATATAATAGATTTATCGAGTAGTTTGTAGAGGAAAAACTTGACTATAATAAGTTTTTAACAATCAGAGTAAACGTGTTTTTTTTTCGACATCACTATAATATAATTATTAGAATTATATATATTAATATACAATTTTGTACCTTTGCTATATAGATATTAGTACAACTATGCGTGTGTCAAGGATATATTACGTGTGGATTGCGGTGATATAATGGAAATTTTTTTTTTTTTTTTTTCAAATTTTTCTAATGGCCTACAAATTGTGACTTGCAAAGATTTTTTATTTTTTTTCTTTCATTTAAGGTTTTTTTCCGCAATCCGCAAACTGTATTGTCCTTTACGCAATGAATTTCGAGAAGGAAAAATTTTGTATCAATGTTAATATTAGAAAAGAGAGAGATTTATTGGGTACGATAAATCGCCGGCCGGTACCTCTAATTGCAGAAGCACGGAAAAATGGTTATGAGTAGTTGAATATATGAATAGAGTTTAACATAATCATTATTGAAAAAGAGTTTAGGTTTTTGTGATGATAAAAATTTTTCGAGATAAAAGTTTTTGACAAACTAATAATATATCCGTGTCTGGCAACACAGAAACAAAAAAAAAAATCTTTCATTTTATTCACACCGTTGGAAAAATAAAAATAAAATAAAATAAAGCAATGACAGATGAATTAATCTACGGTATAGAATCTCAGGTGAAAAAAAAAATAATAAAATAAAATGAATAAATAAAAAAACTTACGATTGAGGAAAAAAAAAAGTTGGAAGTCGATTGCGCGAATTTATTACAAAATGGCTGTACCGGCAGAATAGCGCGTAACTTAATATTTATATAATAATAATAATAATAATAATAATATTAAAAAAATAAATAAATATATCCATGCAAATTTTAGCAGAAATTTCCCTCAAATATAAAACACATAATAATTCAAAAAAAAAAAACATATTATCTACATATAATATTTACATATATCTCAATTAAATCCATCAATCATTCACTCAAACTCACAATATTTATATATGCTTCAACATTTAATCTCTAAACGTGATTATAAATACAAAAAAAAAAAAAA
>MVJL01010308.1:0-21799 GCA_002156465.1 Macrocentrus cingulum
ACAGGGGTGGAAAAAAAAAAAAAATTTCAACGTCTGCAAAGACGGGATTCACATTGTTGCAATGGACTCGCGGGTTTTCCTTCACATTTTCACCCGGCTTACGCATGCTCAGCCTGGAAAATAGTCATCGTTGCTTTCCCCGGTGCTTCAACACTTGGATATCACACATACTCTCAAGAGGCAGCTCAACGGCCATGTAGCGGTGCTTGATCCTTTCATATAAAGTTTTTCGTCAAGTAAAAGAGGTGAGTCGATTTCTCTGCTTACATATATATAAAAGTCCACGAAAAATCCAATGCCACCGGAAGCAACAAGTTGAGAGCGAGTCAAAGTGGGACACACACGATTTTGCCGAGCCTTTGGCGGACCTTCAACTTTCCCCCCTCCAGGACCTGCCAAGGACACAGGCTGAGAAAGAAGAAAAAAAATCCGTGTGTTGAAGTATTTTTATTGGCTTAAGACTAGTTTGGCTGCAATATTTCGGCCATTATTCCACGGGTTTTATGGTGATAAAGCGCGACAGGATAAATGCAATGACAACAGTACCGGCGACAAAGCAGCTGACAAATATGTACCACGTTTCCTCGTCGAAAATATCCGTAAAAGCGGGCACGTGATTGTACAACGTGTCAATCAGCTGCATGCTGTAGTCCTTTGCGTGTCCCATTTTTTTTTTATCGTCGATGCCGACTGATACGAATTCCTCGGCGTTTCTTGCTCTTGAGTTTCTTTGGACGTCCGGTCGGTTCCTCGGGCTCGGGGGGCGCCAGAGCCGAGATGTGCTTATTGTAGAGCTTCAGAATGTCCAAGAGTTCAAAATTATTGCACTTGAACAGCACCCGATCACCGCTAGCTAATGAGAAATCATCAATTAGTTGGATAAAAACAATTTTTTTCTGATATTTTAATATTTATCTTATGCTTACCAAGATCACAGGTTATTGTAGGCTCAGATCTGTCGCAGACAATATTGGTTTTTAGTGCACAGGTTAAATTGGTTCGTTGAATACGCCGTGCTGAGACTCCTGCGGCAAATTTTCTGTGAAAAAAACGGAATTTAAACACCCTTAATATTTTTGTTTCAGAGAAAATGGCACAGCTGGAACAACAGTTGCCAATTCCTGTGCCGGATTTGAGCACTTTGAGGATTACTACAGCAGTTTCTGTGCTGGGAAAAGCCTATGGATGCGGACAGTGCAGTGGTAAGTTTACTTGGACAGTGAGAAAACAACACTCGACGATGAAAATCGAACTTTTCTATTAATAATGCTATGTCCTTGGCGCCTGCGCGGGTTATCGACTTTTCTGAGCATGCGAGGGAGGCCCATGTGTTAAATATCACGGATAAATCCGGCTCTCGCCAGCACAGACAATCCGTGTAAACATTGTAAATAATGAGGAAAAAAAAAAGTCAAACTAACCTCGCAGTCTCTGCTTTCTCGTGGAATGGGTCGAACTGAACGGTGATTTGCTTTACAGGCTTAATCGTAAATATACGCATTTGTTTGGCAATCGCACTGACTACACCGCTGGCCCGCCAAAGTCGTCCGGTAAACGGAATAGACATTTTTCGTGAGATAAAAAAAATTAACGATAAATGAAAAATCCGTAACACGTAACTCGCGACTTGCTCGTTCCCCTTTTCACCCGATTGTGTATTTGCAGTGTAGCCAACTGGCGCGCGCGAAAAATATGACTGGAAGATGGCGCCCTCTGTAACGTCACCGATTGGCCGACGCTGACCAATGGCGTTGCGCGGCAGCCATTGTGGATTTTCATCAGTCTCTCTCGCGGAGTATATATCACCTGCAGTGTGTATTGTGAGGCTGTTGTGTGGCCAAGTGGGCTTTTCTGTTAGATTTTTTACTTATTTATTAGCAATTACCCGAGGATTTTTCGAAAAAAACTGTAACAATGTATCCTGTAGGCCCACGTAAGTGCAAGTTATCGTGTGTAAAGCCATGAGAATTCTCGCAACATGTGCCAATGAAAACAATGCCAGGGGGGAAGAGCTCGCGATTTGTCTAGGCGAGCCTAGATATTCATCTACGACACTCTGGCCCTTTGTTGCGTCTTTATATTCGACATTTGTCAGCCAATTTTTTTCCCATCTATTGCGTGTGCATGAAATCCCGCGAAAATATCCTCGTGGAGAGTTGATTCAGGACCGCGAGGTCACCGTTTTCGGGGAAGTGACCCTTTGTGAACCCCCTCCCGTTCAACAGGCAGCATCAACCCCCCAGTACTTCCATTCATAAAATCATAAAATACCCTTCTAATCCTCAAAAAATGATAATAATCTATTTGAAGCAATCAATAATATATATGAAAAAAAAGTAATAATAAATTCGCCTTATATAAATTAAAAAAAAAATTCTCGAATAATTACACATATTTTACGAATTTATACTTGATAATACTTCGTTTAAATCACATGACAATAAGCCCCCGCGATGATCCCGCACATGTTATCACCACCTTATGTTAAGATTTTGTGTGAAAATCATTTTTTTTTTTGCAATAAATCGTAAAATTACAGCTCCACCAACGGGGCCCACAACGAGCACGGCCGTGGGAGCAGCAGGAAGCGCAGCCAGCAGCGTTGTAGCTACCAGCTCCCTAGGAATCGTACCCTCACAACAAACGCACACACCACCGCAGCCGCCCGAATTGCCAGGTAGGCAGCAAAAAAGTAGATGGATAAAAAAATATGAACATTAACGTTAAAAATTATTAACATTTTTCCGCAGTGTTCTCATGTCCACGCCGGCCAAATATCGGCCGCGAAGGTCGCACCATCGCCCTGAAAGCCAATCACTTCCAGATAAGCATGCCGCGCGGCTATGTGCACCACTATGACATCAATATCCAGCCGGACAAGTGTCCGCGCAAAGTGAATCGTGAGATCATTGAGACGATGGTACACGCCTACAGCAAAATCTTCGGCACACTCAAGCCCGTGTTTGACGGACGAAATAATCTCTACACGCGAGATCCACTGCCAATTGGAAATGACAAGCTGGAGCTCGAGGTAATTTTACCGGGTGAGGGAAAGGACCGAGTTTTTCGCGTGACAATCAAATGGCTGGCTCAGGTGTCGCTCTACGCACTGGAAGAGGCGCTTGAGGGCCGTACACGTCAAATTCCCTACGATGCCATTCTCGCACTCGACGTCGTGATGCGTCATCTGCCCTCAATGACATATACGCCCGTTGGACGATCATTTTTCAGCACTCCCGACGGCTATTATCACCCACTGGGTGGTGGCCGCGAGGTTTGGTTTGGTTTTCACCAGTCAGTCCGGCCGTCGCAATGGAAAATGATGCTAAATATCGACGTGTCGGCCACAGCCTTCTACAAGGCCCAGCCGGTCATTGAATTTATGTGTGAAGTACTGGATATTCGGGATGTTAACGAGCAGCGAAAGCCATTGACGGATTCACAGCGTGTCAAGTTCACCAAGGAGATTAAGGGTCTAAAGATTGAAATCACTCACTGTGGCACGATGCGACGAAAGTATCGTGTGTGCAATGTGACGCGTAAACCGGCGCAAATGCAATCATTCCCGTTGCAGCTGGAAAATGGCCAGACGGTCGAGTGTACCGTGGCCAAATATTTCTTGGACAAGTATAAAATGAAACTGAGATATCCTCACCTGCCGTGTTTGCAGGTGGGACAGGAGCACAAACACACGTACCTGCCACTTGAGGTGTGTAATATTGTCGCGGGTCAGCGATGCATCAAAAAACTCACGGATATGCAGACGTCGACGATGATCAAGGCAACGGCACGCTCGGCGCCCGATCGCGAGCGTGAAATTAATAATCTTGTGCGACGTGCGGATTTCAACAATGATTCCTACGTTCAGGAATTTGGTTTATCCATTTCAAATAATATGGTGGAGGTTCGCGGACGGATTCTGCCCTCGCCCAAGCTGCAGTATGGCGGACGTGTTAGTTCGTTGAGTGGTCAGACAAAGCAGCAGGCATCCCCGGTTTCAGGTGTCTGGGATATGCGTGGAAAACAATTTTACACTGGCGTGGAAATTCGTGTTTGGGCGATTGCCTGCTTTGCCCCACAGCGCACCGTTCGCGAGGATGCATTGAGAAGTTTTACCTCGCAATTGCAAAAGATTAGCAATGATGCAGGCATGCCGATTATTGGTCAGCCGTGTTTTTGCAAGTATGCCACTGGGCCCGATCAGGTTGAGCCAATGTTTCGCTATTTGAAAGTTACATTTCAGGCATTACAATTGGTTTGTGTGATTTTACCGGGTAAAACACCGGTTTATGCAGAAGTTAAGCGAGTTGGTGACACACTTTTGGGCATGGCAACTCAGTGCGTTCAGGCAAAAAATGTTAATAAAACATCACCGCAAACTCTGTCAAATTTATGTTTGAAAATAAATGTAAAATTAGGCGGAATTAATAGCATTCTTGTGCCAAGCATTCGGCCAAAGGTTTTCAATGAACCTGTTATATTTTTGGGAGCTGATGTTACGCATCCACCGGCTGGTGATAATAAAAAACCAAGTATTGCCGCAGTTGTGGGCAGTGTTGATGCTCATCCATCGCGATATGCTGCGACAGTTCGTGTACAACAGCATCGTCAGGAAATAATTCAAGAATTGAGCTCAATGGTGCGTGAACTGTTGGTTATGTTTTACAAGAGCACCGGTGGATACAAACCGCATCGAATTATTCTCTACCGCGATGGAGTTTCTGAGGGACAATTTTTGCACGTTCTTCAGCATGAGCTCACGGCCATTCGCGAGGCCTGCATCAAATTGGAAGATGGATACAAGCCCGGTATTACGTTCATTGTCGTGCAGAAGAGACATCACACGAGATTGTTTTGTGCGGATAAGAAGGAGCAGAGTGGAAAAAGTGGAAATATCCCGGCGGGAACTACGGTGGATGTTAGTATCGTTCATCCAACTGAATTTGATTTTTATTTGTGCAGTCATCAGGGCATTCAGGGAACATCTAGACCCTCACACTATCATGTCTTGTGGGATGATAATCATTTTGAGAGTGACGAGCTGCAGTGCTTGACTTATCAACTGTGCCACACTTATGTCAGGTGTACGAGAAGTGTTAGTATTCCGGCGCCAGCTTATTATGCGCATTTGGTGGCTTTTCGGGCGAGATATCACCTGGTAGAGAAGGAACACGACAGGTGAGTTTGAAGTGAAATTTTTATTGTTAAATTTTCCAGATATTTTTTTAGATGGTTTAGAAAAATCGGTGGGGATTATTAGAAGTTGTTTTTATCGTTTAAAAATTAATGATTAATGCTAATTAGTAAAATTTTTCAATTTATTTTGTGTTTGCAGCGGGGAAGGATCGCACCAGTCGGGTTGCAGTGAGGACAGAACTCCGGGCGCAATGGCTCGTGCGATAACTGTGCATGCCAACACAAAACGCGTGATGTACTTTGCGTAAGTCGTCGTTAGAGTGATTTCA
The DNA here is from genome assembly GCA_002156465.1 of Macrocentrus cingulum. NCBI lineage: Eukaryota > Metazoa > Arthropoda > Insecta > Hymenoptera > Braconidae > Macrocentrus > Macrocentrus cingulum. Next base: position 5,466 of record MVJL01010308.1, read on the forward strand.
TGAGTGAAACGGAAAAAAAAAACTGGCCGCGCCTGAATTTAAATATCACCGCTAAGATTAATCAATATAAAATTTTTTTTTTTCAATCATTTCAAAATACAATTTTTGTTATTGTAGAAATTAATTTTTTTTTTCCTCCAATCAATAAGTCCGAGATAATATTTAATAATTTATAAATGAATTGACCCATTTTTACCGAAATATTTAATACTTACAAATAATTTAAATTCGCAATTAAAGTAATTAATTCGTATATCACTGCCGTAATTGATGATTTTTTTCACTTTTTTGATCTGTTGATGTAATAAATCATGATTATTATTAGTTATTAGGATAAATATTATTGTTATTTAGTGGATTGATCATAGATGTAAATTTTTCAGCTCATTTTTTACGCTCTTGAATTTTTTTTTTTTTTTCTCGCGCAATATCGAATTATTCCAGTGCGATTCAGCTTTATTATTGAAAATCTAATATTCAAGCGTGTAAATTGAATTTCTTGTATTTGAGAAATTTATTGGATTTTTTTTGTCTCTTTTTTTCATCAATTTGTTGCACAAAATTCCTAACAGTTGATAGTTTAGTTTTCTTTTATTGCTAATATCTTGAAAATGATGACAAATACGAAAATTTTATCTAAAAGCTTTTTTGTAGCTTGAGAAATTCTCTACAAAAATGATTCAGATGCTAATGTCGATTTAAAATTAATTTACATGGAATAATGAGGTAAATATTGAGGCTTTACATAGACAAGAAAAATATAGTGACGGATAATTAGTCTAGTGTATATTTCAAGTATAATTAAGTTTGTAAATGACATTTTGTGCGGCTCAGAATCATTGATTAGATTTAAATTAATAGACTTGTTCCAGGGATTTTATTTAAAAAGTCAAAACAACAAGTGATGGTGTATGTGAGTGTTGTTTAAATCGCTAATATCTTTAAAATGACGTGACTTGGGAGAATTTCGTACATTGAAAAAATCTCTTTACAAACAATTCTAAGCATAATATGTGTAATTCTAATAGTTTTTGAGATATTAAGAAAAAACAATGGATTTAATCATAATGAATAGATTCAACAAATTATTATTAATTGTTTGTACATATTAATATGCCATTGAACCATATGTAGTCAACTTATCAATCATCACTTAAATCGTTTTGAAATTAAAAATCCAATTAATTTCTAATCGTCTTAATTAATTTTACATATTTGACCCAATTAATTATATAATTCTTCAAAAATATTCTCACTCATCAAAATTCATTCTTAATTAATATCTAATAATATCCAATACGATTGCTGTGTTTGAAAAAAGATTTTTTTTATATCTCACCAAATGTTTAATTAATTAATTAATTAATTAATTAATTTTTTTCAAATAAATATCTCAAAAACCTGTAGAAGTATGTAAATTTTGACTTGCATCATTTTTATCGAGAATTTTTCGGGCTACAAAAATGTTTTTATATAAATTTTTCACATAGATCGTCATTTCCAAGATAATATAATGATATAAAAAATACTCACATTGTAATTTTCAAAAAAAAAAAAAAAAAATTGGATGAACAAGTTGGTATTAAGAAAAACTGTAAAATCTACATTAAATTGTATACAAAAAAAAAATTTTAATTTACCCACGTTCATAATAAACCTAAGTATAGTTATAGATAATTAAAATAATTTCAAATATCAAGTGAAAAATCTTTTTCATTTTACGGCAGTAATAAGAGAGTCATGAAAAAAAATATTTCGGTAATCATTCGTTAATTTTGGTTATATTTCATTGATAATAATTTTTTTTCTAAAAAATATTAATTGTAATAATTTTTCGTGAAATAGTCATAGAAAAAATTATTGCAATTTTGTTTTAAAATGATTAATCAATCTATCGGTGATGTTTAAATTTAATTTAATAATAATAGTAATAATTAATAATAGCACTAATTAAATTTGACGCCTGACATACTATTGGAGAAAACACCAAAATATTGAGAGTGAAAGTGATATTTATTAGCCTGTGCACGAGTAAAATATAAGATTTTTTTTTTTTGCAAAAAGGGGATATCTATACTTTTTTTTCAAATTCAAAAATTTTCATGGTTAAAAAAATAATTAAATCAAAGGTACGTTATCAAATATAATGATAACAAGAGATAGTGTGAGCTGATAGAGATGATATTGTTGCATCACCCAGTATTTACTAGATTATTGCCATTTTTTTTTAATTCCCAGTGATGGATTTGAAAATGCGCAATTTTTGTTGGATATTGTGCATACTGGATATTCCACTTTATTATTATAATATTTTTTTGTAATTATTTTGAGATCATTAATTTATATTGATTATGAAAACATTGCACAGGTGTATATTAATATGAGTCATGTAACGAAAAAACAGAAGAAAAAAAAAAACACAAAAGATTATTAGTGAATTTGAGGGGGATTAAAATGATGTTACACAAATTGTGTGTATAGAGATCGGTAATTCTTATTATAAATCAATATAACGTTATGAATGAAAGTTTGATAGTTCTTAAATTCTTTTAATTCAAATATTTTTTTTAAAAGATAAAAAAATCATGAGTCTTAATTTTTTACCATCACTGAAAATATGTTTAGGAAAAAAAAAATTTATTTTATCATAAATACGAAAAAAATATCTAAACTTTTTTTGTAGAAAAATTTTATGGGCTACAAAAATGATTAAGTAGAAAAAAATTCCATATCTTTCAATAGTTTTTCGGATTAAAAAAAAAAAATGAAACAAACGCTTATTTTTTTTTCTAATATCTTTTAATGTATAAATATTGATTTTTTTTTTAAATTTAAATATCTTCTATGTAGCCAAAAGCCCACTAGCCAGCTGCCACAAAACAAAAAAAATTAAATTATCGTGAAAATTAAAAAAAAAAGGATAATATACTATTCGAAGAATCGGAAAATATAACAATCATCACCGTCACAAAAAAAAAAATGTATGAGAAAAATGTTCGCATAGTGAACTAAATTAAAAATAATAAAATTATATATTTAATTGATTTTTCATTACACGATGATAAACGAGAAAACTTGATTTTCAATCTTTTTTAATAATTAGAAAAAGTTCGTTTTTTTTTTCTCTGCTTGAACTTATCTAATATATTTTTTATTTAAATAAGATTGAAAATAAAAATTTCTGATGTAAACGTGTGATAAAAAATTGTATATAAAACTGGGGAGGGCTGTATGACATCTCAAGTCGCGTGTTTGTTGCCCTCACATTTGGCTCGGGAGACCCTACATTCCTCCTTTGTTGTGTAATATATAATATTTCACCCAGAAAAAACAGTTCAAACAACAAGAAAATATATAATCATGCGTACCATATACATAAATATATATATATATATATAATTTAAGTAAGCAATTAATATTATGTGTCACTACTGTTAAATATATTTGTCATCAAGACGTCATTGCTAAGATTCCATAGTTTTCGATACATGGGTAAAAAAAAAAAAATTGCTTCAATTTTTCCAATAATATAACGTGTCTAAAGCCAAAAGAGCGTAGAAAAAATATTTCTTACTGTTTTAAATCAAATTAGTTTCTAAACTGCTGATGATAATGATTTTTTTCAAAACACCTTTTTTCTAGAGAATTTTATTAGCTACAAAAAAGGTCCTTAATAAAATTTGTCCATTTTGCATCCTTATAAAGATATTGAGTAAAAAGTTCCAACTTTTCAGACCTACGCTTTTCCGGTTTTAGATATGTAATATTTTATTAATTTGAATAATTGATTTTTCGAGTGTCGTCAATAAGTGACAATAATACAGGGCCCCTCTTTGACAATAATTATCGAGGGTCCTCAATAAAAAAAAAATTATTTTTCAGTTGAAATGCGAAGCCTTAGCAATGACTTTGTCGACAAAAAAAAAAAAAAACAAATATCTGATGAAATTGCGTACGCGTATATGGCAAAAAAAAGTGCTTTATTGAAAGAATGAATGAATTATTCTCTCAATAAAATGTGGCGTTGATCTCGTAAATATTGCAAAAAGTCGATAATGTCTTCAGAGGGTTTGGAACGCCTGGTTGATAAAGAAAAAAAAAACGAAATTAGAATAAAAAAGGGTATAAAAATCGCGTTTTTTCTGTGGTCATACATTGAAAGTAATGTAGAACTTAATTATACATGTTTGTTGACGTCTTAATATCGAGGAAAATAAAAATGCCGGGGAAAAATGTTATGAATTAGTTATTAAGATATTTCAACTATATTATAATAGTGGAATGTATATCATGATGGCCAAACGACGTGGAACCTAGATATCTAATTTAATGTCGCTAATCAGCAGTATAGCCTTATTTTTTGGTTTTCTCACCTTCTAGATGTGTAAGATCATACTGTGTAGTAATCTCAGTAGTCACTTTTTTTTTAGCTTGGAAAGGAAAAAAAAATTCATCGATAAGACACCAAAAAATCAACATATAATACACACTTCTTGTGGTTTTTTAACTATAATAACTTTGGGCGTATGTAAATAAACAATTTGGATGACCAATCTACTCCAGTTGTCTGTTTCTCTATCCTCAAACCATCTATTTCAAACTAAACATATTAAAAATTCCATTTTTTTTCCACTTATGACTGGAAATCTCTCTGAAACAATGCTGGTATCATCAGGCCATGGCCGGTAATGCAGAAAATCAGCTTAGTATACGCAACCATGTCGCCGGGTCAGCGTCAACGTCAGTTATTTTACGTGAAAAAGGACCAAAAAAATCACAACAAGAAGAAACCAATCAAGTAAATACTAAAAACATGTATGAAAACCTGAAAATTCTCATTACATCACCACATTTCATGTATTAACCGACTTAATCTGTTATTAAACAGACATTCTAACCTCTTTTTTAATTCTAAACATTCAAATATTTCAAGATCCTCCGATGCGATGAGTGATCCGGGTCTCACGTACCCCAGCGGCGACACAGCCTTCAAGCTTCTCCTGTCTGCACGCTTTTGTTCGGCCATCTGGAGTTACATCAGCGATTGCGACGAGACCTACAACTATTGGGAACCAAGTCACTATCTGCTGTACGGATCGGGCCAGCAGACATGGGAATACAGCCCGGAATACGCTCTGCGCTCCTACACCTATCTCCTGGTGCACATGGTACCGGCAAAAATCTACTCCTACTTCTTCGAGGCCAATCCCGTGTTAATTTTCTACTTTGTGCGCTGCCTGCTGGCAGTGGCGAGCGCCCTGTCCGAGGTCTACTTCTACCAGAGTGTCTGCCGAGAGTTTGGCGTTCATATTGCACGCTTGACCTTTGTCTTTCTCATCACGAGCGCCGGGATGTTTGTCGCCAGTGCGGCATTTCTGCCCTCCGCCTTCTCCATGTATCTCTCGACCGTTGCCACGGCATCGTGGTACTCTCGCAAGTACGAGCTGGCGGTTTTCGCCACTGCCGTGTCGGCCCTCCTGGGCTGGCCTTTTGCCGCGCTGTTGGGAGCGCCAATCGCCCTGGAGATGCTGGTCCGTCGTCGGGAGCTTCTCCGGCTCGTCAAGTGGGCACTTCTCTCAGGTCTGGTCGTACTCGCCCCCATGATCTGGATCGACAGCACCTACTACGGGCGTTTAGTCATCGCTCCGCTCAATCTCGTTCTCTACAATGTTTTTTCCAACCGTGGACCGGAACTCTATGGCACTGAACCGCCGAGTTTTTACTTGGTCAATGGATTTCTGAATTTTAATTTTATTTTCCTCGCGGCTCTGGTTGCACCCCTGGCGCTCTTTCTCGCCTGGATTGTGGTGCCAGCCAAGCCGCGCAATCCCTACTGTCTTCCGTATTGGTATTCTCTCGCACCGCTCTACCTCTGGCTCGTTGTCATGGGTTTGCAGCCGCACAAGGAGGAGCGATTTTTATTCCCGGTGTATCCGATGATTTGTCTTGCTGGTGCAATCACCGTTGACGTCACGCAAAAGCTGTACTTTTATGTGATGACAAAGTTCAGAATGTCTGAGGCCAATCACTACTTGCAGGGCACCAAGTGCCTCATGTTCTTGGCCATGATTGTCGCTGGATTGTTGGGAATTTCCAGATCTTTCGCGATATTTAATGGATATTATGCACCACTGGATATCATGATGGAGGTCAATAAGATCGGTGTGGAACGCCAGGTTTTGAACGCTGAGGAAATTAATTTCTGCGTTGGCAAGGAGTGGCATCGATTTCCCGGCAGCTTTTTCTTCCCCACGAATCACTGGAAATTGCAGTATTTGAGGTCAGAGTTCCGGGGACAACTTCCGCAGGCGTATCTCGAGTTTTCCAACGGTACGAGTATTACGAGAGAGGGATTTAATGATCTCAATGCTGAGGAAATGTCGCGTTATGTGAGTCATTTGATTTTTTAGCTTTAGTTTAAGATTTTGAAAGTGTGTTTTTAGGTTTCAGTTGAAAAGTGTCATTTTCTTATGGATTTGGATAATGGAGTTGAAAGTAAATTTGAGCCAAATTACTCAAAAATGGATGGATTTACGGTTATTAAATCGTCACCATTTTTAAATGCATCGACGTAAGAATTTTTTGTTCTATTATATGAAAAAAAATGTGAAAGCATGAAAGTAGATGAAATTTTCGTGAATATCTGTGATAATATACAAGGTATGCTTATTTGGTTGGAAATCTCTTTTGTAGAGAATTTATTGAGCTACAAAAAAGATACCAAGTGCAGATACCATTAGACCAGTATTTTGATAAGATGAAATTTAAATAGCGATAATTTAGTTTGCGAGTTTTTAATTAATCATCAAAATTTTATATTTTTCAGATCTCACCCGCTGTTTAGAGCATTCTACATTCCATTTATGTCTAATGAATTTTGTAAATATGGATCGTACAATCTTCTTAGAAATAACAAATTTAAACATCTCTTTGCGCCAGCAAAGTCAAAAACACCGAGAGCAGTCTAATAGCTATGAAAAAAATAATTAATCACCGCTGTACATAACCAAAGTCCTTATAAATAATGTACTTCTGTATAAAATATCTCTGTAAATAAGTTGAAAAAAGAATGATAATTATGACCCAAAAATTCGAATATTCGTGCGCGATATTTTTTTTTTTTCTCTCCCCACACAGCGCTGCCAGTGCGGAAAATTTGAAACTATTCAAAAAAAATTTTGCAGTAAATCAAAAAATAATTACAACCGAATGTTTAGCAATAAATATACTTGAAATTGAACGTATAAATTTCTACTTTTAGTGTATATATTTTCTTCGTGCCGCCAAAATTGATCGGATAGGAAAAAAAAAAATATTCCGGGGATCAGTGACGTAGTTGATGGCGCTCAGTTCGACTAAACAGCTGTCAGACAGAAAATTTTTTCGCGGACAAATATGTACGCAATGTACTGAAAAAAAACAACAAAATGTGCCTCAGCAAGTCACCATGTAAATCAAAAATTTTACCCCTAAACCGTGTTATTTAGAAAACCTTTGAAATAAATATCGCCAAAAAAAATCCCAAGTACTCCAGAACATAGGAAAAAATGGCCGACGCAGATAACAAACAGCCCGAGACAAAAAGTATTAAATTACCGCCAGCAGTGGAGGTATTTGCCAATTTTAAGAACGCGCAAACATTTGCTATCGATATTGGTAAGTAAATAAAATCAAAAATCTAATTAATTTCAATAATTCTAATCAATACTATAACCTCAATTCCCAGGAAACTCGTTGACTAAAATCGCATACTACTCAAAAGTAAACTATCGAACGGCTTTGTACGATGAAAAAACCCCGTCAGAGCCTCCAAAACGTACCTACAAGCTCAATGAAGGTCGTCGCTTGTATTTTGTCAAGTTTGAAACCCGACATTTTGAGAATTGTTTGGATTTTGTCAAGGAAAATCTCGTGAATGCGGAGCACTTTGAGGGAAAGAGCATCAAAGTGACGGGCGGAGGGGCCTTCAAGTATACCCCATCGATACAATCAAAATTGGGCCTTCTCGTGGACAAGGAGGACGAGATAGGCTGTCTCATAAAGGGTTGCAACTTTCTTCTAAAAAATATCCCATGTGAGGCGTTTGAATTTGAGCGCAACGCGACGCCCGAGTACAAATTTCAGCAGGCAGGCCCAAATATTTATCCGTACCTGCTTGTAAACATTGGCAGTGGTGTGAGCGTGCTGAAGGTCGAGTCTGACAGTGTTTTTGAGCGCGTTGGAGGTACAGCGACAGGCGGTGGGACTTTTTGGGGCCTCGGCTCTCTCCTGACGCAAGCACGAGGTTTTGACGAACTACTGGAGCTCGCGGAGCGTGGAAATCATCGCAATGTCGACACTCTCGTGAAGGATATCTACGGCGGTGACTATGCAGTTGGTGGGCTTCCTGGCGATCTCATTGCCTCGTCTTTTGGCAAGGTCATGTCCTCCAATCCGGCCGCAGGCGACTCTAGATCCTTCTCCGAAGCCGATATCGCGCGCAGTCTGCTCTTCACAATCAGCAATGACATTGGCCAGATTGCCAGCTTATATGCAAAGATTCACGGGATGAATCGAGTGTATTTTGGCGGATATTTCCTGCGAAATCATCCGCTGTCCATGCATACAGTGTCATTTAGTATTAAATATTGGTCGAATGGACAGGTAAAGCCACTTTTTTTAAGGCATGAAGGATATTTGGGTGCGATCGGGGCATTTTTGTGCGAAACTCAGCAGTCAGATGAATACAGCTGGCAGGAAAATTACGCAGGATCTTCGGGATTTAAGGACTCGGTCGCCACGGACATTGGAATGAGGGTGGATCAGTTGGAAATTGATCGGGCAGAGAGTGCAGTCAGTTTTTGTCCACTTTTGAGGGATCCTGCCACGTATAGTCCTGATACAACCGACCTGACGCAAGATCAAGAGGCGCGAGACTACTGGTTTGGCTGCTTTCAACGCAATGTTGATAAATTTATTGCTCGTGCTGTTGAAAGTCAACCGCACAGTCCTACTGCCAAGGATCGCGCGGCCAAGCTCAAAGAAAAATACATCAATCGACTGAAATATCTTCAAGTTCAACCATTGTAAGTTGTACATTTTTTTGTCATTAATGAGAAATTAAACTTTGGAGAGTAAAATACAACTTGACAAGGATTTAATTTTTCTCTTCAAATTTTATAATAAAATTATTTTTTCAGTGCATTCGGTAAATTGACTATGAGGATACTACTTGATACAATTGAGCATTGTATGAGAGAATTTGATTTTCCGGATCCCTATCTTGAGGTAAAATCTAAATAATTCGATTAATATATATGAAAATTGAAAATTTTCATTGTGCAGATAAAGAAAAAGGAGAACGAAGAGGCGCTGAGCTATTTAAAGAATCACCTGGTCACCCTGGACAGCTTGAAGGGGTCGGAAAAAATTCATGCGCTCATTCAGGGTGTCTTGGCCGGTAATATGTTTGACTGGGGTGCTCAAGAGGTCGCTCAACTCATGGAATCGACGACATTTCGCTTTGAGGACGCTCACAGCAAAATTCCACGTTAGTTGGCATTTACTTACGTGTAAAAGTAATTTTTTTTTATTATTTAAATGTATACATTTTGCAGCGAGGCCGTGGTTGATGGATGATTTGGACGAGTGGCAGCGCAGAATGACAACTCAACAGCCCTACGAGTGCGCTGCGGTTTTCGTTGACAACAGCGGAGTTGACTTTGTTCTCGGTATCTTACCGTTTACTCGGGATCTTTTGCAACGCGGCACCAAAGTCATCCTCTGTGCAAACTCAATGCCAGCGCTGAATGACGTCACTTACACGGAACTTCTCGTTACTTTGCGGGAAGCCGCAAAACTGTCGGAAGATATTGATACAGCGCTCAATGACGGCCGGCTCATGGCGATGGAAACGGCTCAGGCTGGACCCTGCCTCGACCTCAGGTAGTTTTTCCCACTGATGGTTGGTCGGTCTAATTGAAAAAAAAAATTACATAGTCATTATTTTAGTTTACTCATTGTTATTAATAATTTTTTTTTTTTATTTACAGTCGGCTGAATGTGGATTTATGTGAAGCCATGTTGGAACACGGCGTAGATTTAATTGTGATTGAGGGCATGGGGCGGACACTGCACACAAATTTGTATGCTCAGATGAAGTGTGATTGTTTAAAGTTGGCAGTGGTGAAAAATCGTTGGTTAGCCCGCAGGCTCGGTGGCGACATGTATGCCGTGATATGCAAATATGAGAAAAAACCGGAAAAAGCGAGTAATAGTATGGAATAAATTTTTTTTCCAAATGAAATTCGTGGGAAGAATTTCTCTGGCGACTGTTGCCTTAAGTTAATGGTAAGAAATAACAGTATATATATATGTATATTACTTTGAGTGGATGAAGAAACATATGTCGAAGAGATATGGTGAAAATTTCTTTTTTTTTGATACCGGAAATAGGGTGAAAAAATTGCGATTCATATAATGAGACAATAAAAAAAGTTCCTCTTTCACGAATGAGGCGAATTTTTCTGTGATACTAATGTTATTAGTTTGCTGTAATGGCTTATTATTTTTAATCTAAGCATCTAGTACATCTAATCAATCAAAGTTTACAATAAATATCCAAATTAATATATAAAATTCGAAAACACTGTTTATGCCTGAAAGCCATATTTTAAAATCTTTTTTTCTATTTCTTTAAAAGTAAAAACCGACAAATGTATCCGAAAATCCTAACATGAGTTGTTTATATCGAGAATATTTCAAAAATTTGAAAAAATAGAGATATTTCACTGTCAACCTTTTTTGTAGCTGATAAAATTTTTTACAAAAACAAAAATATTTGATCAAAGACAGTCAAACCCTTGGAGACTATTCTTATATAAAAAATATCTCGGAAACTACGAGATGTATGAAATTTCTTCCCATAACCTTTTTTAAAGTCCTTAAAATTATCTACAAAAAAGGTTTCAACAAAAATTGTCGTCTGTTGGACAGTTTTCAAAGTATAGACAGCACAAATTCACGATACCTTACTCAACTACACGTTGACCCACACCTGGTCTGGGTCCCCCGGCAGAGAGAGGGGGTTTTCAGGGGGCTTGGCGGGGCCTTGGAGTCGTCAGTGGGCTCACGTTCGTCGACAGAGCTGAAACTGCAGACAGTTGTTATCGTGCGCAACCGAAAATGGCGCTCCAACGCTCGAGTGTATACAATTTTAACAATTGAATATCTCATGAAATTAACAATTCAGTATTCAATAATTTGTATGATCATTGAAAGCCAGTGAATCCATGTTTCTATTGTCACACAAATATTATCCTGACTGTTTGTCAGGTCCTGGAATCATTCACAAATCCATTCGACGCCGTTTCTTCAGACTTTCCCAAACGAACTTGTGAACGGCCTCACCGTGCTGTTGTGCAAGTACATACACCAGCAAAAGAAGGATAGAAACGTAAATACAAGTGAGTGGTTTTATCAAGTGGAGTGTGCTGTGATGGTATTTTAATACGTAGGTGTGAAAATAATGCCCACATGGGTTACTAAAAAATCCCGGGGGAAAAATCCGACATTTTCAATTGTTTCGATTGACAATTGAACGTTCCATAAACCACAATATTTCATTATTCATTGACATAACCTTATTGAATTAAATTCCTCGACGTCTTTGACTATCTGTCTTATTTGGAATACAAAAAAAAATTCTGGCCATTTCTGGTTATGTATATTTGATTGCGTTGCTCATCGTATTGCCATTTTTTTGCTTTTAATTATGACGACCAGTTTTTTTTTTAATATAAATTCTCTTTCATGTGCAAGCGATGATTTCGCGGAAAAGCAATGCGCATAGATACATAAAGATTACACATCAAGTATACTCGCAAAGTTACGTCGAGCGAAACGCACATGGGTTGTTCCGACGATGATGTCACTCATCAGAGGAGTGTATGTGTGGTTGAAGAAATCCTTGGGCTACTCCATTCAAACGGAAATGTCGTTCCTCACCTCGAAAATGCGGAAAAGACAAAAACCTGAGTTGGCAAAACGGGTTTTGACTTATCAGTGCTGTGAAAAGTCAGCGATAAAAATAGAAAATTCCGCGCCATCCAACCAAACAACTAAACGCTCTAAAAGATTTTTTTTATGGATTATCGGGGAGACTAATTAATTTATTAAAGTTTCTTTTAGAGGGGATTTTTTTAGAGTATCTTTTTTGCTACTTAAAAGTTCTGAACAAAATTTTTCATAGATTTTCAGAGGTTTTAGCGATTTTTTATTTTAAGTAAATATTTCAAAAATTATTAGAATTAGAGAAATTCTGCTCGGAATCTTTTTTGTAGAAAATTTTCTATAAATTATAAAAAATATTTTGAGTTAAATATTCAAAATTATTATATTTATTGAGATATTTAGAAAAATAAAGAATTTTCTTTTCCGGTATTTCAAAGTGGCATGTTTTTTTTTCCGGTGTTTTATAAAGTGGCATTTTTGTTTTGTTGTATAAAATTTCTAGCACTGTATAAAATTAATATTTTCATGAAAAACACTGTTATAAATATCTTCTCACATTGTTGCCATCAAGATAACAACCTCGCGTTACTTTCACCGCATGCGAAAAAATACTGCAACTCCCCAACACAACTCAAGAAAATAATTCTACATCATTATAACAAGAAACTATTAAATTTACATTTCCTTACTCATATCTCAACCCCCAATCGCTCAATAATCGTATTCCTCGCATTAAACCAGTCGAAAAACTTGTGAAAAATAAATTAAAAAACAATGATTTAAAGGCCTTTTACGATGCAATCAACGGAGCAACTTCGTCCGGAGGAGCTGGTGGGTCTCGTAGCTCGTTCAGCCGAGGGTACAGCGGCCAAGGGCATGCCTATCAAGGGCAACGAGGATCTCTGGGTGGAAATCCAAGCAAACACCTTCAGGAATTGGGTGAACGAGCACCTAAAACACGCGAGAGATGCAGGCGGTGGACCGGTTTTAGACTTGGCCGAGGATTTTCGCGACGGAACGAGGCTATGCGCTCTGGTGGAGGTGCTCACGCGACGAAGGTTGCCACGATGGAATCCCCGGCCTGCCAATCAACATCATCACTTGGAAAATGTGTCCACGGCGCTGCAGGCCATCGAGGCCGACGGCGTTAAACTCGTCAACATTGGTATTTATTAATTTGTTATTTAAACGACTTGTATATCGGCTTTTTCCATTTACTCCAAGAACTACTGGGTATATTGAATTTTTTTAAGAGATCGTTCTTATAGCTCTTGAATTTCTCTAGAAAAAATATATTTTTGTGTTGAGTAGAGTCTTTTTTATGACCCGTAAAAAAAGGTTCTTAGTAAAAATTACGTATCTCTTATATTTTTAGAAATATTTTCAAAAATCACAAATTCTAATTTTTTCATCATAAAATTTATGATTTTCTATTTTTCTAAATATCTCAAAAACGATTTTTTTTTATCATTTTTTGCACAAAATATTTTTTATATCTCTTAAAATTCTCTATAAAAATGATTTTGTGAAATATTTTCACAAAACACTTCATTTTTGAAATAATTACTGGAAAAAAAAAAAATTTTTTTTCCATCATAATATCGAAAATGATGAGTTTTATTAAAATTTTGAATAGAATCTTTTTTTTTTTAACACGTAAAATTTCCCATAAAAAAATCTCTTTCTATTTTTTTTTTAATATTTCGAAAAACGATTATTGTTATGCAAAATATTTTTTTGTAGCTTTTGAAATTCTCTTTCAAAAATTGTGCTTTATGTGTAAAAATTCTTCAAATTTTCGCTATTTTCCATATATTCAACGGAAATGAACGGACACTTAAAAATATTTTTCATCTATATTCAATCCAAATTGAAAAATATCCAAAAAAAAAAAAACTTGAAATTAAATACATAGTTAGGCCATGAACCTGGAGATTTCTCTATCTTACAACGCCCACATATACATACCAAATTTAGTCATGACGTCTATTTTATCGGTTGAAATATCGTGAATTTTCTTGATTTTATTCACAAAGACAATTGGTCGTGCGACCCATTTTCCAACAGCCTTATCACTGCGTCATCATCATGGCCAGGATTATTCACAGACCAGGTGTCCTTTCGTGATGGATTTGTCACGTGGAAAAACATGCTCATGTTGGCTCTTCACGTGCTGGTTATTCTTGACGACACGACGCGTAATTAAAATAGGAAATAAATGCTCATGTTTTTATCGCTTGCATCACCATTCCGGTGATCCTGGCCAATCGACGTTTGTCTCGAGGTCGTTGCCTTTCTTGTTGTAAAGCAGCGCCCACACCGAGTAACCGCGTTCGCTATTACACATTTACAGTTAGTGGGAAATTATTTTAAATAGCTCTCCCTCGCCCTCGCACGTGTGTCGCGCCTTACGTCACGTTATAATGCCCAGTTTCTGCGGAAAATTATTGAGGACGAGGGACGAAACAATGGGCCGAGGAATTGCAGAAAAGCCTCAATACAATTTTTAAACGTGAAAAGCATTTTTATGTCCTCACCTTGATTGTTTTTTTTTTCTTCCAGGCAATGTTGACATTGTTAATGGCAACCTCAAGCTCATTCTCGGCCTCATTTGGTCCCTCATTGTCAGATACCAAATTGGCAAATCGAAATTCCCGCCGAGAAAGCTCATGCTCGCGTGGCTCAAGGTTCGTCCAGGTTTTTTCGAGTTTTGGGCAAAAGTTTGACGACTAATTTACGTGAATTTTTGCAGGCAGTTCTTCCTGGGTGTCGAGTTAATAATTTTACTACTGATTGGAACTCTGGTGTTTATCTCAGTGCACTTTTGGATTACTGCAAGCCCGGACTCTTCCCACACTGGCGCCAATTGGATCCCACCGACAGGTATGCACATTTGTGTAAATATTTCGAAATCCTTGCAATTTGCGAGAATTTTACTCGGAATCTTTTTTATAGAGAATTTTAAGAGCTATAAAAATTGTTCTTATGAAAAATTTAATAAGACGAGTAGTTTTCAAGATATCGCGAAAAAACGATCTATTTGAAAATTTAAGAAGAAAAATTTTTTGTCATTGACTTTTTCAAATATCTTGAAAACTTTAAGTATTACGATAAATTTATATAATACCTTTTTTGCAGAAAATTTAAAATCCTACAAAAATGGTCATTACCATAAATTCGATAGAACAAGTAGTTCTCGAGTTAATAACAAAAAATATTTTCATTTTCTCAGTATTGAATTATCCAAAATTTTCCCTTTTTGAGTACTCTTTAAACAACTATTTAAACAATTAAATATTTACAACCACAGTGTTTACAACTGTCATAAAGCAATGGAAATTGCAAAACGTGAATTCGACATTCCGGTGGTTCTGGAGCCCGAGTATCTAGCATCTGCCTACTTAGACGAACTGTCAGGCATGACATACCTGTCTTACTTTATGAAGGAAGGTTCTCCAGGTTTCCACGCGACACTCAGATGGGTGAATTCGCAGCTGACACATGCGCCCGTTCGAAATTTTACAGTAAGTAGAAGAAAAAAAAATATTTTCCTGCCAAAAAACGTTTGAAAATGTGATTTCCAGACTGACTGGAACGACGGACGTGCGCTCTGCAGTATTGTGCGTAATTTGGGTGGCCCAGCGCCCATGTACGACAAAATAAACACTGATCCGGCCTACTGGGAGTCAAATTTACAGCAGGGCATCGATGGCGCGAAAAAAATCGGTGTTGAGCCGATTCTCAAGGCAAAAGACATGGCCGACCAGAATGTTGAGCATCTCGGGGTGATGGCCTATGCCGCGCACTTCCAGTGGGTGAAGCCACGCGCTCAGGCCAGCGAATCTGTGGCCATTCACGTGGAGAGCACTTCGGCGAGGGTGCAACAACCGGTAAGTGCTTGCGGGGAAAAATTTCAAAATTTTGCAATTTCATATTGATTCGTTGTGCAGGCGATTTTTCGACTGGAAATGTTGTCCAAGGAGGTGCATCCTCGCGAGGTTCGCGGCGAAATAATCAGCCCAAGTGGGAAAATCGAGTGCAGACTCACGTGGAACGGCACCCACGGCAAAGGCACTTTTATGCCGACTGAAGTTGGCATGCACAAGGTTTGTTGATTGTCTTAATTAGTTGGCAGGATGCTCCAAAGATCTCTGAAACAGAAAAAAATAACTCAAGTCAAGTATCCTTATTAAATTTTTTAATGCTCCAAAGATCTCTGAAACAGAAAAAAATAACTCAAGTCAAGTATCCTTATTAAATTTTTTAAAAAATTTTCTGCCACAAAAAAATACTTTATCAGTCGTTAAAAAAATTTTTTTTTTATAATATATGCCTATAAAACT